>OY755204.1:42289543-42355648 GCA_963576765.1 Draba incana
GAAACCGTTATATCATCTCCAGTTTTTGGCATCTTGTTAAATATCTAGAAAACAAAGGATGAGAGTTTTTAGAGAAATCATTAGGAACCATTTAACAAATGTTGTTCTTACCTTCACTGTTTAGATCAACAGAGAGATTGGGACTTTTTATCTGATTTTCAGGTGACTCGCAGATCATGTGAGGATCTCCTGTGCTGTTAAGTTTTGTGAATATGCAGCAGCGTTCATCCGTGGCGGACGATTCAGAAACATTTCCAAGCTAGAGGATGCAACTACTGGAGCTTTTTTGGTCTTGGAGAATTTTCTGCTCCAAAAAGGAAGGATATGGAATGAGTGTAAGTATTTACACTGACATTATTGCAACAACGATTGTTTCTTTTAGCGTACCTGTCCTTCCGCTTCTCAAGATATCTTTGCAACGACACTTTTCTGTTCGCCTGACCCTCTACATCTTCAGAAAGACCAACAAAACAAGAAAACAATGGTTAACCTAACAGAATGTGCAGGTCGCATGACAAGCAAGGCAACTTTAGGCCTTAAAGTCAACTCGATGAGCATAACTTTCAATATTTGTGTAATCTTCATTAATCGTAAAGAATGTAGAAAAAAAGCTTAAATACAAGTCAAGATACTGAACCAAAGCTAAACCAACTTAATCAACATTAAACCATGATCTATATATACTCTAATAATAGCAAATGCAGGGGAAAGCAGGTGGATCAAATTGTGTTCTCTCGGGTGTTTCACAATCAAATCAACATTAAACCATGAGTACTGTTTATACCAGAATCATGAGAAGCATTTGCCTTTTCACGGCCATAATGAGGATGCTGCTCCACCATCTTCTCTGCAAAATCAAGTCACAATTTCAGATGCTTTTTAACTAGATAAGTAACTGGAATGCAAGAAGCATCTGTAGAAGCTGACACAAGCTAGTATATGTAGCAGTATTTATACAAGCTTCTATGTTCATATAAAAATGCCTCCTTTCAAAATTGGAAATATAAAGCCATGTTTTTTACAAAAGATTTTGTAAAAAAAAGTCCACTCTATTAACTTTTCTAGTTTGATCATACACTTAAAAACATAATCATCACAAGTCTGAATCATAAATCTATCAACCGAAAAAGCAAATCAGAAAAACTTTAGCAAAAGCTTACCTTTACTCATGGGCTTGGATATCATATTACTAGAAGCAAATACACCATTTTCAGGCAAATCGATTGGATTGGCTGCAAAGTGCATGATTGATCGTGCCTGCAAACCAATATACAGGAAACATGATTAAAACCATGTCATCACGGTTCCTCTTTTTCAGGCGGGACAAAATAATGTTATTCATTTACCTTTTCAGGTGGTACTCCATCATATACATTCACTTTTCCACTATAGAATATCGTCATTTGACCAAGCGGCGCACTTGTTTCAGCTGGACTTCTGATGCAACATTACAAAGAATTAGTTTTAAAAAGCACTGGAGTAGTTAATTCGCTTATATATAGCAAATAACCGTGTATCAAGCTTGCATACATAGACTACCCGTAAAACTCTTGCTAGTAAAAAAGAAATCATGGCAGAATTCACAAACCAAGTGCCAAAAATATTAACCAATGGAGTAAGTAACTGACTTTTTCAATATCTAACTATAATCACATCAATTCATACCAACCCATACTTCACCAAAAACAAGAAGAGTAGGACCGAACCAAGAAGATCTTGAAAGACCAACTACAGATACAGATAAAACCTCTATGATCATGACCTCATGGAAAGGGCCTAACTTTAACCTAAATACCATCTGACCAAATCCACAATCCATAAAGTTTACAATCTAAGGATTTGATACTGAATTTGAACCAAATACTTTCTAAGATCAAACTTAAATTAGTTAAATATCACAATGCACAGCTCTTTTCTTGAACTTAAACAACATTACATGAATTAAAAGAGACAGAAATGTAAACCTGGGAGACACTGTCTTGTGTCTATCATGCTCCCCTGCAAACTGACCAGAACCACCTGAAAACTCAGCTGATCTTGGAGAATCCCTTCTATGGCATGGACCATCATCTTCCGGACAAGGAATCCCACCACAACCTCCAAACTCGTTACTTGGCTCAACCGACGTTGTTGTAACCTATGGACACATAATTAGTAACAAAGCCACAATTCCCTAAAATCAGCACTAACCAAAAGGAACCATTCTCTACTACTTCGAAACTAAAGGTAGAGATAGAAGCAAAATCGAAGTACAATGCCAAAAAGAGAAAATTCGCTTACACGAGGCGGATTAACGAGGATCTTGCGGAGGATTCCGGCGCCGGAATCGTCTCCGGGCTCATAAAGAGCTTTAAGAGACAAAACTTGCTGGATCGCCTGAGATTTGTTCCAAGAAGGCCTACGCATTCCTGTAACGACACGTGTTAGCCACCATTCTCGGACCCAAAATAAGCAAGCTCGAAGTTAAAGGAAATTGACAAAGTAAGGATCTTTCTTCTTCAACTCGGAGAAGAAGAAGAAGAAGAAGAAGAAGAAAAAACAAAACCTTTGGCTTTGAGGAAATTCCGACAATCTTCGCGTGTAAGCTGAGAAATGTCTTCTTCAGTGAGTAGTTTTAGAGGCTTTTCGAGTATAGACTTCGCCGGAGACACTCCTACATCCATCTCTTTCTTAGATTCCGGCGAAAACGGGCTTAACGGAGCTCCGGCGAGAGAGTAGTGGCAATTTTGGTAATTATTTGAGGGTTTGAGGGGTAAAATTAGGAGAGCGAGAGAGAGGAGAAGAGTGAAGAAGTCTAAAGAGAGTCTCAATGGGCTTTTTTTATTTTGAGGGAATTGGTTTTGGGAGCGACGAAGCTCCCTAGACTGCCACGTCACATCTAATGTTTCTGTGTATTATAGGCTAATCATGGCTGCTAATTATCCTTTTCATATAATTCATTGTTTTTCAGCTATGCTATGGTTTTGCTCATTAAGGCTCTAAATGGTACCAGTTTAATGGTTCTACCATTGGTTTAATAGTTTTACTGACACCATTCGTTTAATGGTTCTACTGTCAGTTTAATGGTTTTACTATCAGTTTAATGGTTATACTGTCAGTTTTTGTCTCTAGAATGATTCTGCTATTGGTATAATGGTTTTACTGACACTATTTAACTTTCTTTTATTCTGCCAGATTCTGCTAGAAATTTAATTATTCTGTCAGAAATTTAATCATTCTCCTGTTATTATTCAGCGCCTAAATCTTGCGTCAAAAACAATGGGAATAAAATAATTTTTGTTTAATTTAAAATAGAGAAATCATTAGTAGAGAGAGTAAAGTCAATTGCCATGTAATCTACATGGTCAAATTGAAAAAGTGTCTATTCAATTACACACCAATGTGTATCTCCTCTCTTTCTCTCATTTTATGTTGTAGCCTGAAATAGATTTTTTTATATATGTATTTATTTTCTTTTAGATTTTTTTTGTGGTGAGAAAAAATTATTATATTTTGTTTCAATCTCTTTTACACATTCTTGCTATTTTACATTTTTTATTTATTCTTTTTATATAAATTGATTTACATGTATTCGATTTGATCAGCCTAGATGGAGGTTGGGTATGAAGCTAAAAATATATAAATAAAAGCCATTTATAAAAAAAGAGGTGCAATATTTAGTGTTTCAACTGTTCACCATGGAGGCTATTGCATCAATACATCTCTTTTTCTTTTTTAACGATACCCTTAAAGTATTAATATGTTTGGATGCTTAAGCACTAGTTTGCTACATTTTATATCAGGATCGGATCTGGTCTTCGTGATGTGTCGAATTTCTCGATAAGCTTTATGCATTACAACAGTCCCAAGTATAAAAACAATAGTGGATAGAAATAGTTTCTGTTAAATCAATCTACTAGTCGATCATCTACTGTAACGTTTAAATGAAATGTTTCACCAAACAGAAAAAATTAAGACTAGTCATTTTCTCAAGTCAATACCAAAACTATTGAAAAATACAAGAGAGAGATATAAATTGACAAGACAGAGGAGAAATATATTTTCACATGCCAAAACTCTCTTGAATCTGACCAACATGGACTGGTGTGATATTAAGGTCAAGATAACGTATATACTCCCTCTATATTTAAAAGAATGTGATGTTTTCGATTTTTTTCTTTGTTTATGAAAGTTTGATTTTATGCATTTCAATTTTTGTTTTTACGTTTTACCATATGATTAAATAGTTTTTTAATCAATTAGAAATGAAAAGTGATGTGATGCAATTATTATAGCTACTTAGAAACAAAAAATTAAGCAAAAGTTTTAAAACAATCAATAATTAGTAAATACAAATATATTTATTGTGTCTAAATATGTGTAAAAAAACTCAAAACATCATTCTTTTAAATATATAGAGAGTGTATTTTTTATTTAGAAAATATAAATTCATCAACTAATGCTCGTAATTAGCAAGATATCCATAAATGCAAGGATTATAAGCGAATTAGTAACAAACTAGTGAAACTAAAAACAAGTTCGCCCTAGAGACTCTCCCAGGCACGCCGGCCGAGGTAACCACCGAAGAAGCTTTTTGTAACATCCCAAACCGAAATATAGACTTTCGGTAAGGGTGTCGATCGACACCATGGATCAGTGTCGATCGACACCAATGTTTTAGAATCGGTTCTTGGTTCGATTTTAATTGTGGTTTGGGCTCGGATAGGGGTGTTAACCCTAGGGCTTAGTATAAAAGCCTTCTGTGTCGTGTTGCAGCCCTTTTTGGAGAGAAAAGAAAAGGGTTTTGAGAATTAAAGAGAGAAAAGGGTGATTTGGTGTGTGGAGGTTGAGAGGAAAGAGGAGGCAGTTTCGGATGTTATGGTAAGAAGGAAGAACGGACGATCAATTCAAGTCTGATCACCGTGATTTTTCGTAGGTATGTTCTTCTCTCTCTTAGTTAGCCATAGGAGAAAGCCGATTGTCTTTTGGACCTGTAGTTTCTGAGTTATGATCGTTTTCCGGTGAGCGGTCTGTGCAGTTTTGGAATTCGATCAGTCAACTTGGGAAGTGTTTTTTCGGCGTTTGGGAAGGAATCAGGAGGCGATCTTGGTATCGTAGGAACGCTCTCTCAATCTAGTTTCCATATTGGGGTTTCCGATCTCATTTTGGAGGTAAGCTCTGTTCTCTGCGTCGTTTTTAGTTCAGTGCGTCGTTTCTGATTTCGGGAAATCTAATTAAGGTTTGGGATAAACCCTAGTTGTGTGTCCTACGTGATAGTAGGAGTGTCTCTCGGAGTTTGCGTGTGAGTACAGAGACTGCGAGGCTGCCGATCTCGTGTTCATGTACTTTCCTTCTCCGTCTTTCTCTTCGTTAAACTGAGGTGAGTGCGTGATCGCGATTACGGGATTAGTTTGTTAGGAAATTGAGTGATTGAATCGTGATTGTTATGATTGATTTTTGTGTGTTTTCTGTTTGATATGTGGTAGCTTTTTCGTGATCAGTCTTCTACAAAGAAACAGGACTGTGTCTTGTGAGGATTTCGACTCGGTCTAGGTTTCTGCGAGAGGTGTTGATCGACACCTTGTAGCAGTGTCGATCGAAACCACTCTTTTTGATCGTGAGGTTTGGTTTTGGTATTGGAGTGTCGATCGACACCACTTGTTACTTTGTGAAATATTGCTTATTTGTTGAATGTTGATTGTTCGCGTAGTTATTGACATTCTATTTCCCTATTTTGTAATCGGTAGGCGGGATGACCGCTTCACTGAGTATTTATGATAATACTCATGCAACTCTGTTTTTCCCTTTTAAGTTGCAGGTAAAAGGAAAGTGTGATCGCGGAATCATGGCGTGGGAAGAGGATGATTAGAGTTGAGTGGTTTATCGTTTGGTCTAGCAAATATTGATGTTTAGGTTGTTAGAATTATCATTCTTGAATATTGTTATTGGTTGGAATTATTGGTTTGTCTGGTTATTGGTTGGAATTATTGGTTATTGGTTATTGTAGAATGATTTAGTATAAAAAAAAATGTTGGTTGTTTCACTTTTACACCAGATCGGACCTTCTACTCCGTCGTCCTCCTTCTCCGCTTGCTTTCTTTAATTTGTCCCATGGCATCACTTGTAGCAGCTCCAGTCCCGTCTCCAGAGCCTCCAGATCCAGGTCTCGACACAGCTCTGGTGTATGACTTTCTTAACTGTGCTATTCTTCTGGATCCTCCACCTACTGCTTCTCGTGTCTCACATCTTTTGCAGCCAACATCTGGTCTCGATGACTCCGTTGGACTTCCTCAAAAAATTGGAGATCCCGACCTAAGATTGTCGTTTGCAGAGCCCATGTCGTTCATCTATGCTCTCGACTCTCCTTTTCCTGATAGTACACCCTTGTAGTGCGTTCATGTGAACAACGTACACCCTTTCTTCTTACCCTCTATTTCAGATGTTGGATGCGTATTCGATAAATGGGTAAGGCTGGTTTTGTTGGATCCGAGTTGTTATGGTCTAGTTCATCCATTTGGTTCTCATATTGTGCTCTTTGCTCGGACCATTATCGCTTCCATGCAAATCCTTACTGCAGGATGAATATTTTATTCCCTTACTGCAATATGCAAGTTTATTTTGGCTTTTGCTTTGATGAGGTTTTCTATCCTTTTGTGGTATTTTGGAAAGAAAATTCTTACTATTGGTATCCTTTTAGTGATACTATTTCGTCTAGGCTTTTACAGCCCTTGGAACATTCATACCCCAGGACAAAAGTCTTATCCTTGTCGGTAGTCTATTATAATTCGCAACCCACATGGTGAAGGAGTGTTTAGGCACATGACCTTTGTACCAGATCAAAGAAGCCCAGTCTTTGACCATAACCCTAGGTCTCAAAGCTTCCCATGTTTTAGCAGCAGAAAATTCTCGTGCGCTTGATCCATCCGTATTCCACTCATTGTTATCACAAGGAGACTAAGGTGAGGGAGGAGGGATTGTTGTTAGGTGAATGTGAAGATTCAAAGCCTGCTCTGACCTCGGAGAGGGTAGGTGTCATGCATTATTCAACACAGCCTGAAATACTTTAGCATTTAGAGGGATTCTCAACTCTCTAGAACCAGCAACACCTACATGAGAAATTAGCTGACCAAGTGGTGTCCATAGATCATGCCAAAAGATCACCGTCTCACCATTACCAACAACCGCTTTAATGAACCGTATTGCCAGAGGTCTGAGCTTCAAAAGCTGTCTCCAAGTCCACGAATTAGTCGCTCTGTCTTTGATCTCCCAAAAACTCTCAGCACCAAAATTATATTGCTTCTGCCATTCCACCCAAAAAGATTCAGACATAGAAAACAAAAGCCAAACGAACCTCGGACAGAGAGCCCTATTCCACACTGATAGGCGTCTAAGACCAAGCCCACCTTCCAGCTTAGGAAGGCAAACAGTTGACAATGAAATCTTAGCTCTTTTTGATTTCTCAATATCCCCATACCAGAGGAAACGAGAACATAAAGATTCCATTTTCTTAATACAGCCATTTGGAAGGACAAACGCAGATAACCAAAAGTTAACCACACCAGATATAACAGAACGCAAAAGCTGTAGCCTTCCAGAGAAAGAAAGAGTCTTAGAGGCCCAGGACCTGAACTTAGCTGTTAACTTACCAAGTAGTGGCTCATACTCAAAAATCTTTAGCTTCCTAGACATTAAGGGAAGACCCAAATATCTAATTGGTAAGGACCCCTGGGAGAATCCATAGCCATCAATAGCCAATGATTCTGCATGGTCCAAACCTGCTGTAAAAACCTCAGTTTTGCTCATATTCATCCTTAAGCTTGACCAGGAGGCAAAGTGTTCTAAACACTCAGATATTCCATGAAGTGATGAGCTTGAGCCATTGAAGAAAACCATGACGTCGTCTGCAAACATCAAGTGAGAGATGTTCAGGTCCATTGTCTTTGGGTGGAAAGATATGTAGCCAGAAGAGTATCTTGAAAGTAAGAGCTGCGAGAGGACTTCCATAGCAAGAATAAAAAGGTAGGGAGACAGGGGATCTCCTTTCCTAATGCCCTTACTGCTCTTGAAAAAACCACCAGTGGCACCATTAACTGTGACTGAGAAAGAGGCAGTAGAGATACATTCTGATATCCAGCTTATAAACAAGGTAGGCAAATTGATGGCTTTTAGAGTTACGATTATGAAATCCCACCGAATGGAATCAAAAGCCTTTCTCAGATCAACCTTCAACATACCTCTTGGTTCTGTCTTCTTGAGTTTATATCCCTTCACTAACTCAGTAGCCAGGAGCACGTTTTCTGCAAGCAATCTCCCAGGCATAAAAGCAGTTTGAGTAAGAGAGATTATGTGAGGCTAGATATCCTTAAGCCTTGAGGAAAGGAGCTTCGAAATGACCTTATACATTGTGTTAAGGCAGGATATAGGTCTGAAATCAGATGTTGCAGAGGCATTGGGAATCTTTGGAATAAGAACCAGGTTTGTAGCATTCCATTGCTTCAACAATTTTCCAGTAGAGAAGAACTCTTGGATAGCCTCAGTAACCTCCAGTCCCACAAGTGACCAGCAAGCGGTAAAGAATTCCGAGGAAAATCCATCCGGAACACAAGTTTTGTTTCTCGGCAAAGAGAAGAAAGCATAGCGAATTTCCTCATTCGTGAAGAGCTTAGCCAAAGAATTCTGTTGATCTACTGAGCAAGTATAAGTAAAAATCAAGTCAATATCGCTTTGCTCAAACTGAGGAGGATCTTGAGCTCCATCAAGCAAGCCTGAGAAATACTCAACACAATGATCCTGGATCATTTTCTGCTATTCCAGCCTTGTTCCTGAAGCATCAACAAGGTAATGAATGAAGTTTGTTGAATTCCTTGTATTTACCATACGATGGAAATATGAAGTATTATTGTCACCAAGTCCCAACCAGTTAACACTAGTCCTTTGGTGAAAGAAAGATTCCTCAGCTGTTGCTAACTGAGACCATTTTTCCTGCGCATCAGAAACAGCTTCAGCATTATAGTGATTTAGGCTAGAGAACAACCGATTCTGAGCTGCCAAGAGCGTATCATGAGCAGAAACAACTCTTTTTCCAACTAGGAGTAGTTATCTTTGCTGAATAACTACTTTGCTGAACTCACGAATTGGATTCTTCAATCTTTTGAGCTTCTGAGACAGCCTAAACATTGTTGATCCAACTATATTGAAAGAGTACCAAAGATTTCCAATCATCGGCAGAAACTCGTCATTCTTGAGCAAGAAATTGTAAAACCTGAATGGCTTTCTCATCTTACTAACCATTGGGTCTAAAACCACAAAAAGAGATGCGTGATAAGAGAAGTCAGGGTTGCCAAAAGTTGCCACAGCCAAAGGGAACACATCCTTCCAATGCTCATTAACAAGAATACGATCTAGCTTCTTTGCCACCGGCCTACTAATATTATTATTCCACCAAGAAAATGTGTTACCCCTATAATTAAGATCAGACAAATCTACGTTTAAGAGGCATTCTCTGAGCTCCCTGGTTCTTTTACAAACATTCAGAGACGGAGGGTTGGAATGCTCAGTAGGGGAGAGGGTTTGGTTGAAGTCACCAAGAACTAGCCACGGTAAATCTTTAATTGCCTAGGTAGTAGAGAGATGAACCAGTTCGGACCAAAGCAACCTCCTTTCCTCTACATAGTTAGAAGCATATACAATAGAGATAACCTTCTTCGTATGTGTCTCAAGCCATTCAACCAAACTGGTGATCAACTGCAAGGACTTAGATAACACAGAAGCCTTCATAGAAGGGTGCCACATCACCCAAATCTTTCCAAGCTCGGAGAAACTATAATTATCTTCAAAAAACCAGCCAGGGAATATTTCCTTGATAAACTTCTCGTTCTTCGGCTACTTTACATGGGTCTCTATAAGACCCCCCAAAATAGGTTTATTACTCTTAAACCATTTTTTAAATCCGGTATCATGGCTCTGTACATTGAAACCTCTAATGTTCCAACAAAAGATGTCTACACACATAAATAAAATTTTAGTGTTTGGGGCTCTTGCCCCTAGTACCTCCTGTACCAGATTTCCTTTGAGAAGGATTTTATTTTGCTTTCCTAGTTACCTTGATAAACTGACCTTCTTCTAGATCCTCATTTTCAGCTGAAGAAACATCAGACGAATCAGAGTCAACCTCAGAAGTGTTGCTGCTTCTAGTCTTAGTTGTCAAGGTCTTATGAGATGGGTTACTTGTTTTGCCCGTAGCCATGTCCTTAGTTGTGCCAAGGGACGATTTCCCTGGTTCAATAACCTGCAGAGTTGAGGTAGGCGGTTGTTCTATATGTGGTTTGGCAGCCCAGACTTTCGATTTAGATCTTCCTCTCCTTGTTTTCCTGCCTTTAGACTCAGTAGCTTTAGCCTCAGGACAGGCACCATGAGCATGATTCTGAGATTTGCAGATTTTACAAGATTTAGGCGCAGCATGACATCTTTTAGTAGTATGTCCAATCTCCTTGCAAAAATCACAAGCATGACATCTTGGGTTCTAAATTTTTTGGTAGGAAAAATATTTCTATAATGCAACGAAAACGGGTAAATTTGTAGAAACTCGAGTTTGGTTATCGTTTGAAACTTCGAACACTACTTCTAGACTAGTGGGATCTTGATTTATTTGGATGATGTGGGATCCCTACTAGTATTTGTGATCGCGGTCTCAATCGACAATCATGCATATCCAAGCGTCTAACATGGTATGTACTTGTCCCGCAGTATTGTCACATTATATATGTGAGATTGGTCGGATTCACCCCGATTATTCACCAAATCAAAAAAAAAAAAAAAAATCTAACATGTATAGATAGATTGAAGAAGTTATTTACTTGTGGTTTAGAACATAAAAATTACAAAATGTTGTAAATAGTGAATACTCAACATGAGAAACGGGATTTAGAATTTGTGAGTGGTGGAAGAATTAAGAAGAAAAAAACAGAGTCGTTATCGAAGAAATGGACCCTTTATTCTGTAAAGGATGTATCTGCCATTTCTAGTGACACCACTCACCAAATCCTACTCAGAATTATTATTTTTTGAAATTTTATATTATATATTTGACCTTATCACGTTGTAACAAAAATAAATAAATCATTATTGTTTTTTAAATGATTAGGAATATACAAAAAAAACATCAAAAATCAAAAACACCATATTCGTTCATTAAGATTATAGTAAAATATCATTCTCCCCATCGGCGTTTGTGACTTGGGTGGTGGTTTTAAGCAATTGTTAAGTTCGGTATGAGCTCCTTTGGCGACGGCTAAGCTGTAGCTTCAGTGACGTTGGGAAATTCAGAGTTCCTCTGTTGGATAAGCTTGAAAGATAACTTGAGTAATAAGTTATCCTAAAGAGTTTAGGAAAAGATCATGTTTAGGAGACTCTTCTCTATATAAAAAGTTACCAAGTTGTGGTATACCTTTGAGGATTTGAGAGAGAGAGATTAAAAAGCTTTAGTTTTGAGTTATTTTCTAAAGCTAATAAAAGAAGTGCTTTTATATTCTTAATCCAAGTATTCAAATTCTAGATTTCGTATCAGAGCTTACAGGTTTCGATATTCAAAGATTAAAAAGTCACAAAGATCATTCGAAACATGAGTGAATTAGCCACAACAACACCAACCATGAAGCCGAAGGAAGGAGGAGTCTCTTCCATACAATGTCTGATGCTAAACAACACTAACTACACGGTTTGGTCCATGAGGATGAAGGTTGCACTCCGAGTACACAAAGTTTGGGAAACAATTGATCCTGGATCGGATGAAGCTGAGAAGAATGACCTAGCCAGAGCCCTCTTGTTTCAGTCCATACCCGAATCACTAATTTTACAAGTTGGTAATCTCAAAACTGCAAAGGCCGTGTGGAACTCTATCAAAACACGAAATCTTGGTGCAGACAGAGTAAAGGAAGCTAGATTGCAGACTCTTATGGCCGAATTCGATAGATTAAAGATGAAGGAGACTGATACGATTGATGAGTTTGCTGGTAGACATTCAGAGATATCTACAAAATCATCGGCTTTGGGTGAGAATATTGAAGAGTCAAAGATTGTCAAGAATTTTCAAGAGCTTACCAAGAAGAAAGTACATACACATAATTGCAGCTCTCGATCAGATTTTTGACCTCAACACGACGACCTTTGAAGACATTGTTGGACGGTTAAAGACTTATGAAGAAAGAATCTGTGATGAGGAAGAATCTCAGGAAGGTCCAAGTAAGCTTATGTATGCTAACACAGAATCGCAGTCACATGATTATTTTCAAGACGGAGGCAGAGGAAGAGGTTTCGGGTATGGCCGTTGCAAAGGAAGAGGGCGTGGCCGATTAGGTTACAAACAACGGGACTACGGCTATCAGCCAAAAGAGGGTAGTTATCAACAGAGGGACAAATCCAAGATCACTTGTTACCGGTGTGATAAAACAGGACACTATTCTTCGAATTGCCCAGATCGGTTACTTAAACTGATTAAGCTTCAAGAATCACACAAGAAGGAAGAAGATGATACTCATGAGGCTGAATCTCTTATGATGCACGAGGTGGTGCTTCTTAATGAGAAGAATGTGAAGCCAAGAGACTTTGAGACGTGCTCGGACAACCAATGGTACCTAGACAACGGAGCTAGCAACCATATGACAGGGAATTGTGCTTGGTTTTATAAACTTGACATGAAGATCAGTGGAAAAGTACGATTTGGAGATGACTCGGGTATTAATATAAAAGGAAAGGGCTCGATTCTCCTTATAACCAAAGGAGGAGAACGAAAGTTGTTATCAGATGTCTACTACATACCGGATCTTAAGAGCAATATCATAAGTCTTGAACAAGCTACGGAATGTGGTTGTGATGTTAGGATGAAAGAAGACTATTTAACACTGCGTGATCGAGACAACAACATTCTGGCAAAAGCAATTCGAGCTAAGAACAGATTGTACAAAGTGGCTTTAGAAGTTAAAACATCAAGGTGTCTTCAACTTGTCACTACTAGTGATTCAGCAAGGTGGCATGCTCGTCTAGGACATGTTAATTTTGAGACTTTGAAGTCAATAGTGACCAAAGAATTAGTCGTGGGAATCTCTAAAACGCCAAAGGAAACAGAAACATGTTCCTCATGTTTACTTGGAAAACAAGCAAGAAAGGTGTTTCCACAATCAACGTCTTACCGAGCATCACGAGTGCTAGAGCTAGTTCATGGGGATCTCTGCGGACCAATCTCACCTCCTACAGCTGCGCAAAAGAGGTATGTGTTCGTATTAATTGATGATTATTCTCGTTACATATGGTCAATTCTGTTAAAAGAGAATAGCGAGGCATTCGAGAAGTTCAAAGTGTTTAAAGCACAATTTGAGCAAGGGACCGGGTTTTCTATCAAGACGTTCCGAACAGATAGAGGTAGAGAATTTATGTCTCAAGAATTTCAGAGTTTTTGCGAGAGTAATGGGATCACTAGACATCTAACAGCTCCCTATACACCTCAACAAAACGGAGTGGTTGAGAGACGTAATAGAACACTTTTAGAGATGACTCGAAGCATCCTAAAACACATAAGTATGCCGAATTACTTGTGGGGAGAGGCGGTAAGACATGCGACCTATCTAATAAACAGAGTCGGAACAAGAGTGCTAGAGGATCAAACACCATATGAAGCATTGAAGAAGAAGAAGCCGAATGTAGGACATTTAAGGGTGTTTGGTTGTATTAGCTATGCAAAGATTGAGACTCCACACTTGAAAAAGCTTGAAGATAGGTCCAGAATGCTAGTGTATCTAGGTACAGAACCTGGTTCGAAAGCTTACCGTCTCCTAGATCCTTCTACTCGGAGAATCATAGTAAGCAGAGATATGATCTTTGATGAAAGCAAAAGTTGGAAGTGGAGTAATTCAGAGGGAACTTCTACAGAATCGGAACGTTTACTCTTAGCCTCAGGGATTTTGGAAATAACAATGGAATTTCTAATGAAACGGAGGAAACAGAGGAAAACAGTGAGGGTAATGATAAGATCGAAGAAGAAAATGGTGGTGATCAAGAAGAGAATTCGGGAGGATTAGAACAGTCTCAGCCAGCACCATTCTTAAGAAGATCATCGAGAGAAGCCACAAAGCCACGTTACTTAGAAGATTACGTATTGTTAGTAGAGATTGAAGCAGAACATCTCTTACTAGTGATAAATGAAGAACCAGGGGATTTTGAAGAAGCAAACAAGCTAAAGGTTTGGCGAGATGCTTGTGATGAAGAGATTGTGTCAATAATAAAGAACAAAACATGGAGTTTAGTTGATCTTCCTGTTGGATGCTAACCAATCGGCTTAAAGTGGGTCTTCAAGATAAAACGTAACTCGGACGACAGTATAAACAAACAAAAAGCAAGGCTTGTGGCAAAGGGCTATATACAAAGACACGGTATAGATTTTGATGACGTATTTGCACCAGTAGCCCGTATTGAGACAATTCGCTTTATTATTGCTTTGTCTGCATCAAATGGTTGGGAAGTGCATCATCTAGATGTGAAGACTGCTTTTCTCCATGGAGAATTAAAAGAAGATGTTTATGTTACACATCCCGAAGGTTTTGTAGTAAAAGGGAGTGAGGAGAAGGTTTATAAACTACACAAGGCACTTTATGGATTAAGACAAGCTCCTCGGGCTTGGAACACTAAGTTGAATCAAATTCTCTTAGGTTGAAACTTCGAAAGATGTTCCAAGGAACCCTCGTTATACAGAAAACAAGAGAAGGAGCATCTTCTCATTGTAGCAGTTTATGTAGATGATTTTTTAGTCACGGGTTCAAGCTTGGAACTGATACTTGACTTCAAAAAAGGTATGTCGAGTAACTTTGAGATGAGTGATCTAGGAAAGCTTACATATTACCTTGGTATTGAAGTTATTCAAAAGAATGATGGGATTGTTTTAAGACAAGAAAGGTATGCAAAGAAGATTTTTGAAGAAGCAGGGATGAGTGAGTGCAACTTGGTACATACACCAATGGATTCGAGTTTAGTGCTTTCAAAAGCACAAGATGAGAAGAGTATTGATAATCGAGACTATAGAAGAAATAATTGTTGTCTTAGATACTTACTCCACACTCGGCCTGATCTTTCTTATCCAGTAGGCATTCTAAGCCGATACTTGCAAGAGCCGAAGGAGTCACATGGAGCAGCATTAAAACAAGTCTCGAGGTATCTTCAAGGAACTCTTTCTCATGGTTTGTATTTTAAAAGAGGAGTTAGTTCGGGATTAGTTGGCTACAGTAATTGTAGTCATAGTGTTGATATGGATGATGGAAAAAGTACAGCAGGTCACGTTTTCTATCTCAATGAATGTCCAATCACATGGTGCTCTCAAAAACAACAAGTTGTGGCATTGTCAAGTTGTGAAGCTGAATTCATGGCTGCGACCGAGGCGGCCAAACAAGCTATTTGGCTTCAAGAACTCTTTGCCGAAATCATTTGAACAACATGTGAGAATGTGACTATTCGAGTTGACAATAAATCTGCAATTGCACTCACCAAGAACCCAGTCTTCCACGGACGCAGTAAGCATATCCATAGGAGGTACCATTTCATACGAGAATGTGTTGAGAATGGTCAAGTCAAGGTAGAGCATGTTCCCAGAGTCGAACAAAAGGTAGACATTTTAAGTAAAGCACTTAGAAGGATCAAGTTCAAAGAGATGAGAGATTACATTGGAGTTCAAGATGTGTCAAAGAAGGAGTTTCAAGCTTAAGGGGGAGATAGTTGGATAAGCTTGAAAGATAACTTGAATAATAAGTTATCCTAAAGAGTTTAGGAAAAAATCATGTTTAGGAGATATCTAAATATGTAAGTTTTACTTTTAAGATTAGGAAACTCTTCTCTATATAAAGAGTTACCAAGTTGTGGTATACCTTTGAGGATTTGAGAGAGAGATTAAGAAGCTTTAGTTTTGAGTTATTTTCTAAAGCTAATAAAAGAAGTTCTTTTATATTCTTAATCCAAGTATTCAAATTCTAGATCCTCGCCTAGTTGTTTGCATACCGGCTTTCTCATATGTTCAGACCTTCCGTGTGGCTCCAAAGTCATCCTCCGATGCGTGTCTTCTTTCGGCTTTGTTCGACGATTCTAGAAATACCTCATTACTTTCACTACAAGAAAACACCCCCATTTGCGAGGGCGATCTTCGTCGCAAATTCGTCGCAATGGGCTATTTGCGACGATTTTTGGTTTGTCGCAACCAGCTCGTCGCAAACCAAAAATCATCGCAAAATCATCGCAATTATATCAATAGTCGCAAAACCGTCGCTAATACCGTCGCAATATTAGCGACGGTTTTGCGACTTTAATTTTTGCGACGGTATGGCGACAAAACTGATTTGCGACAGAATAGCATCTGTTTTACGTGGTTAAAGTTTGCGTCGGTTCTGCGACGGTATTGCGGCTTGTTTTTGTGACGTAATTGCGACTAATTGTTTGCGATATGTTTGCGTCAAAAAAATTTGCGACGTAATTGCGGCTGTTATTTGCGACAGTTTTGCGAGGGTTTTCGTTGTGATTTATTAAAAAAAATAATAATAATTTATAATTTAAAAAATAATAAATTTGAAAATATTTTAAATTTAATATAAAACATAAAATAAAGTTTAACATAAAACATTAAAATACAAAAACCTAAAACCAAAAACAAATCTAATCGAATCTAAAATTATCGAAAAGATCCCTGGTCGATGTGCCTCCTTCGTCGTCTTGTCTCCTTCTCATAATCCCGGCAATGGCAGAGTTCGTCTTCGCTAACTCCGCGAACATATCATCATAGATGGTCACAGTCCTCTCTAACTTTTTCTCCGTTTCGCCGAGCCGTACTTTTGTTTCCTAGAGCTCCTTGGCTATTTGCTGATCAGAAGCAAATCTCGAAACGGGACAATATGGCACTCCATGATCATCCGTCCGGATAGATCATGTAAATGCCATCTTTTCCTTACGGTTTCGAGGAGCCATCTACAAAAAAAAATTAAAGTTTACAATTTTACATAAATAATAATAATATAATTTTATTCTAAAAATTGGTAATAGTATAATAAATATTTAAAATTGTGAATAAAATTAAAAAGGAAATTAAGTTTTTACTTGTGATACGACACGGTTGACCTCCATCGGTGTCATCTGAGTAGGTTGACCATCGGGAGTAAGCTGGGTTGAGAGTTCATCGACTCGGTTAATGACATCGTCGTGGAGCTTGTGGACACGTTCATCAACCCATGTCCCGTCCGGCCAGCGGTGGGTCTTCTCCCAAACCTCTGGCATCGTTGCGAGAACTCCTTTTTCCATGGCCTGACAATGAAAACATATTAGAAGTTGAGATTTTTGTGACCGTAAAAATTGAAAGTAAAAAAATTAATAACTTACAATATCAACAGCATGCTGAGCATAAGAAATCTGTCCCGAACAGTGTTTTGAAGGCTGGTCACTACCGCCAACCTTCGTCAATCGAGCAGACGAGCACTGGGCAGCCTTCTCCTGAGTTTTCTCCAACTGCCAGAAGGCGACAAGGCCAGCCCAAATATTGGGATCGAAGAAAGATGGCATACATACCTTCGGATCCGGATTCTTTTGCCACTTCTTCTTCCACCGTCCTATTTGGTCGTTGAGACGGTTCTTCGCTTTCTCCTCAAATTCCTCACGAACTAAACCATTAATTGCGGGGTCCCAATAGTATTTTTGCTGCAAATTGTCATAAATTAGAACATAACTTAGAAAATTGCAAAATTGAATAAATAAATAAAAGTTAAAAAAAATATTAAAAAAAATTACCACGAATTGTTTGTACCACCGATCCTTGATCTCCTGGGTAACAAACTTCCAACTCGTGTGGCATATCTTGAAATCCCGCTCTATGATCTTTCTAACATCTTTTCCGACCGAATTTTTGCAAAACCTAAAAAAATATATAAAAAGCATATTATGTGTAAATATATTAATAATTACTAAACAAAATTAAATTAAAACTATGTTAAAAAAAATTATTTACCACACAGAGATGCCGGTAAGGTCAGGTTCTAAATGGGGAAGAACCTGCTGCCCCAAGGTCATGTCATCCCATGAAAGAACTGCTCTAGGGTTTGCCTCGGGAGGTGGCGTTGGCTGTGACTCCGGAATCCCGGAACCAGAGGGGGAAGCAGAGGGCTGCGCGGAATGTGAGCGTTGTCCTGGTCGTGAATGACCTCTACCACGACCAACACCGGGCTGTAAGTACTCGGTATAGTCGTTGTCCGCCATCTAAAAACATTTTATAATTTCTAAAATTTGTAATAGCATACTAAAAAAATATGTAATCTAATATTGATTTTAACAATTTTAATGATAACATTAAATTAACCTAATCAACATTAAACATCAAAATAATTTAACAAAATTAGTAAATTAACAATTTTAACTATTATAATATCAATATTCGTTAATCCTCAATTCTCAAGTACAATTTCATTCCTAATTAATTATTCCTAACCATTCTCCTATAAACCACAATTAACTAATAAATTATATACGAAAGAAAAATTTAAAATTCATAAAAGAAAAGAAAAATTTAGAGATTTACCTTATAAGGTCGGGAATGATTTGGAAGGTCGAGGGATCGGGAATGATTTGGAAGGTTGAGGGAACTTTTGTTAGAGAGAGAAAGTTTTTTGTAGAGAGAGAAAAGAGATGTGAGGAATGAGCGACATATTGGAATTGCTTATATAGGGAAAACTATTTGTCGCAAATTGGTCGCAAAGTGGGCCGACTATTTCACCCAATGCATGTTTGCCGCCTACAACTTTTCGTTTCCCGCCCAGGTAGCGTCGCAAATACCTCGCAAATAAACAATTGCAACGCATTTGCGACGTGTTCGTTGCAAATCTCATGCAAATGAGGTTTAGGGTATACTTAGGGGTTTGCCAAGACAAATGGCTCAAACTTGTCAGTGTAGCTCCTATTTCCTTTTACATCAACAACTCCAAATTTGCTGGTTCTAACCCAGAGACCATTGGTTGGATCAAACCAATCACAACGAAATAATACACTTTTCAAGTTCAAAACACCAGCATACTCAATCTCAATGATTTCTTTCAAAATACCATAGAAGTTTGTATCGCCCGGGACATGAATACCATAATTTGCAGTGGTTTTATTTTGTCCATGCTGTAATGTGTGAAAAATAAAGCCGCGAGTACAATACATCTTACTCGTTTTTATGCTTGCAATGGGCCCCAAAACAAACTCATGTACCCATAAAGGCCAACTTTGTCGAGATTTCTTCGCCACCTATTGTCACATTGAAATAATTAGTATATATATATAAGTAATACTAATATAACTCATGCATGGTTCTTACCTTCTCCCGCATCCAGCTAGCAAAATCACGTTGTAGGTAAAATTGAACTTCTTCATCATTTAGTTCAGGAAATGCTTCTCGTATTTGGCCTTCTAACATTCTGTACACCCGTTAATTAATTAGTTGTATATATTTTTTCAATTAATATATATATATATATATATATATATATATATACCTCTCATATGGCTGAAAGTAGTTACAATTTAGCATTATATACGTATGGGCAACTTACATATGCTTAAAATCACACTACGTTGATTCCTTCACTTTTCCACCCATCCGACCTACATCACAGAAAACATCTGGTACACCCTCCAAGTGATATGTTCGGCAAACCCCACCATCGTCGTATCGTCTACGTCGGGTTTTCTTAGTTTGCACGGTTTGGCTAAAGTAGTAAGTAGAGAAGTTTGATGTCTCATCTGTCAAACTTCCAGCAATGATTGATCCCTCTACTCTTGCGAGATTTTTCGCCTTCATCTTCAAATGTTTGAAGCACCTTTCCAAGGGGTACATCCATCGAAATTGGACTGGACCACCCAAATCTAACTCATGTGGTAAGTGTATAACCAAATGTTCCATCACATCAAAAAAGGAAGGTGGAAATATCTTCTCTAAGTTGCACATAGTGAGTGGAATGTCTGAATTCAACTTCGAGATTTCGTCCTTCATTAAGGTTCTGGCAAAAGGAAGTAGTCGCTGCATGAACACACGACAATCGTGGCTCTTCATCCCAGAAAATTTCCCCCCTTGCTCAACACACCTTGAAAAAGTTGACACGTAGCCATCTGGGAACTTCACCCACTCCTTAACCCAGTTAATCAAAGCATTCTTCGCGGCAGGTGATAGTCGAAAACTGGGAATAAGTGCCCTACCATCTCCTGTTAGATGCAACTCAGGCCTTATGCATAAAGCCGCGAGATCCAGACGAGATTTCTGATTGTCTTTTGTTTTCCCTGCAACATTCAACAATGTGTGTATAATATTCTCAAAGAAATTTTTCTCCATATGCATGACATCCAAGTTGTGCCTCAGCAGATGGTCCTTCCAGTAAGGCAATTCCCAAAATATACTTTTCTTATGCCAGTTATGGTATACCACATACCCAACAGGCATATTTGCTAGATTACTTTGCCAATTACCTCCAACTTTTACTGTTTCTTCCGCACCATATCCATTCATTTGTTCTTCCAACTCCTCACCTGAGAGGTAAACCAAGGGGGAGGTTTTAACAACTCGATTTCGAAATAACGTCCTACTCTTTTATAAGGATAATCCCTTCGAAGAAAACGACGATGGCAGTCAAACCAGCAACCTTTCCCTCCTGCTGACAATTGAAATGATTCGGTCTTATCTAAACAATAAGGACATGATAAATTTTTGTGCGTTGTCCATCCAGATAGCATACCATACGCCGGAAAGTCGCTTATCGTGCACATGAGGACAGCCTTCATGTTGAAATTCTTACAGCTCGACGAATCAAATGTGCGTACACCAACATGCCACAACTGCTTTAGTTCATGGATAAGAGGTTGTAGGAAGACATCAAGTGATCTTTTTGGATGCTTTGGCCCTGGAACCAAAATGCTGAGAAATACAAATTCTCGATGCATACACAATTCCGGTGGGAGAATATATGGCGTCACTATGACTTGCCACAACGAATATTGCCTACCAGACATCCCAAAAGGACTAAACCCATCAGTGCAAAGACCCAAATGCACATTTCTATGTTCTACAGCGAATTCTGGATGTACCGTGTGAAAGTGTTTCCACGCCTTTGCATTTGATGGATGGGCGACCACCCCTTCCTCACAATCGTGTTCTGCGTGCCACCACATTGCCCCTCCTGTCTGCTCTGATTGATATAATCGCTTCAGCCTATCTGTTATTAGAAGGTACCACATACGCTTGAATGAGACTTTTGTGCGACTAATAGTCTTCTTATATCTTGGATAAGAGCAAAAATGACATTCCTGCAGCTGAGCATCATCTTTCCAAAAAACCATACAATTATCAATGCAGACATCAATCATCTCAGACGGTAATCCAAGACTTGCTACCAATCTTTGTATCTTATAGTAACTCTCTGCAGAGTTATTACCCTCTGGCAAATACTCTTTAAACAATTCACCCCATTTATCCATGCAATTTTCACTAAGGTTATCTTCACTTTTAATTGTCATCATCCTAGATGCTAACGACAATTTTGAAAGCCCTTCTCTACATCCTTTGTAGATAGGTTCGTTAGCAGCATCTAACATATCATAAAAAATTTTAGCACTCGGGTTTGGTTCTTCAAAAGTATTATCACTGCACGAAGCAGTAGTTTCTTGAAATGCATCATTGACCATATCATTAAACCTATTCCCATCTGTATTTCCATATGCAGATTCATTAAAATTATCATGACCATACTGATAATTACTATCCTCATAATTACTACCACCTTCTACATTCCCACGATTATAACTTGTACTTGAACTACCCGGAACATTGACAACAAAATCCTCCCCATGCGAAAACCAAACATAGTAGTTAGGTAAAAAACCCCTCGTAAATAAATGTTTCCAAACAGTTCGCGTATCATGTGGAACAAAGTTTTTGCATTTCACACAAGGACAGAAAATTTTCACGTTACCGTCGTTGGTATATCCTGCGACAGCCCCCTTGGTTGTTTATCGCCTACGTCAAAAACTGGTCAAGCCCTTCTCTAAATTCTCTAGACACTTCGCCAGTTTCTGGATCTTTGTGGTTGTACATCCATGCTCGAACCACGTAGACCTCATGATGCGAAGACATCTTCGATTAATTATCAAAATAATTTCTCTTTAAGAAATCTTAGAAAAAAAAATTTTCTCCTCGGATTGTTTTTAGATTATGATTGGAATGTTTGTTGTGAATTCGTTCATCACACATTCGAGGTTTTTATAGAAAATTGGTTTGTTTTGCTACTAATTTGAGACATTTTTGCGTCTATTTTGCGACACATTTGCGACCAAAAATATTGCACCCATAGTCAAGTAAGCATCATAAACACGTGTTGTAATAAATTCGTCGCCAAATGGTAGCAAATTTTATTTCCTAGCGAAACAGACGCTAAGTAGTCGCTATTATTACAAAATATCTTACCACGCAAAATCCTCGCAATGTTTGCGACGATATTGCGGCGACTATGCGGTGTCGACGCAAAATCGTCGCAAAATTTGCGATGGTTTTGCGTCCAAACATTCAAGTCGACGCAAAATCGTCGCAAGTTTGTATTTATAGTTTGGTAAGTTATTACGACGAAACTTTTGTATTTATAGTTTGGTAAGTTAAGATTTAATTTGTACTTTTTTGTTATTAGTATTAATGTGTTAGGGTGACAAGTAAATTTTTTGAAACTTATATTAATATAATATTATGATATTTTAACATTATTTTATTATTTTAACATTACTAATTAACATCGATGTTCATAAACGTACGTACAATCGATATATATATATATAGTACATTATTGCTTAAAAACGTAATACAAATAAACTGCTAACATAAACACATATTTATTTTTATTTCCTTCTATTGATGACGTAATGTATTACTCATCATCAATTTCTTCACCATCATCCGTCGTCGACCCTTCGTCATCTACTTGGGATAACCAATTGTTTGAATTTCGATTAACACGACTGCTACTACCTTCTTCTGTGAACGTTGTACCCATGTTTTCTTTAGATATAACATGTCAAATAAATAACTTGATTTTTGTGTAATGATACTACTTAGTACAATACCTTTAAAATATATATTGTAACTTACATTGCTTATGTTATTCATAGTAATGTTAAGATATGGTGTCGCCCTATCAAACTTAACAACTACAACCGCCTTCAAAACCAATACTGAACCCTCCTTTATGTGCGGCCCATATTTGTTATCAGATATGGCAGACCTATGAATGCTCGCTTGTACAGTCCCGGTAGGATCCTTCAGGGAAGACAAATAACATTTATCGATTACTAAATATGTAATTTGTTAAAAACATCTTTTGTTATAACTTATATATACATTTTACCTTTAGTATGACCATCGCGTCCCCCAATTCATTAGGTTCCATTTTATGAATCACTGCTACCACATATGGTACGTGACGCCATTGTGGTTTTATTTTATTCAACTCTTTTACCAGTGTCCACCCACGTGTGTGTCCACCTGTATATATTCAACGTAGAATAAGTAAACTATATATAATTAAATGTCAATTAAACAATATACAAACTTTGAAATATAATTATTTATGTTTCTTATATTAGTAATTAAATGTAATTACTAATATATATTAATAATAATAAAATTTCATTATACCTGTTAATTTGTTGACATTTGCAATTGTCGTCTTTCAAAGGACATCGGTGAACAATGGATCTTCTGCCTCGACAACACAGTTAACCATATGTACATGTCTCTCATAAGAATTGCATTCTTCCAACATCGATTCTTCAAGTTTTTTCCTTGCCCGTTCTTCTGCTTGTCTCCCACTAGCCGGACCCGGAATCAAAGATCGATTGTTATCCATATTTGTTGAAGTATAGAATGTGAGATAATTAATGTGGATTTTATAGAATGTTCATTTCAGTTTGCGACTAATTTGCAACTATTTTCCAAGACTTTTGCGTTTGATTTACGGCTAAAATATTACACTCATAAACAAGTAAGAATCAATTAAAACGTGTTCAACCTACTTTCGTCGCAAATCCCTCGCAACCCTTAAATCGTCGCAAATTTGACGCACATGTTGCGACGGTTTTGCGTCGAGTTGTACGTTTGGACGCAAAACCGTCGCAAAATTTCATTCGACGCAAAACCGTCGCAAATTAGCGACGGTTTGCTAAATGTCAATTAGCGACGATTTTGCGTCGTATTGCTAAATATCGTCGCAAATGTCTCGCAAATTTCCGTCGCAAATGGCCTTGTTTTTTTGCAATGGTTGGTAAGTTTTTGGCTCCGCTTAACAATATGGTGGAAACTTGATTTGGAACAGAGGCCTATTATGCCTATGTGGTTTAACAATCTTCAATCTGTGGTTTCTTTGTCATTGTTGTTGCTTTGCCATTGTCTGTAATTTTTGGTCTATCTGTCTTTTAAGTTATCTCTGTATCACTGTAAAAATAATAAAAATGGTATCAATCTTAACATTTTACCCCAAAAAAAAAACTTACATGGAATAAAAATCTCATTATTTTGCCATTTTCGCAAAGGCAATATTGGTACAATGAGGAATAAATTGAATAAAAGTAAGAAACATTTAGGGGCTGTTCGTTTTAGGGGCTGAAACAATGAGCAAAATCGTGTATAATTCTGCATAGAGATGTGAAAGATTATTCGAGATCTTTATAAGCTTAGATAAAAGACCTTATGTTCTAATGAATATATACGAAATTTTTCGAGACCTTATGAGTTATGACATATAGTGTTAACTATTGTTGATGTATAAGTTTAAACCATTTGGATAATGATTCTAAAATTTAACAGTTAAGCCAGTGTTACTTCAAATCCGATATAATACTTAGAAAAGAAAACTTCAAAACACATTTAGATTAAAATTTTCAAAAAAGTGGAAACTTGTGTGGATCAAAATATTCGGATGCTTATAAACAATGTTTTTATACCCGACTCGGATGGCGAACCGGAACACCTACCGGATCACCGGGTCATCCGGTCGACCGCAGGTCAACTTAAAATTTAAAATATATTATATTAATTTCTTATAATTACATGAATAACAATAATATATAATTGAACTTTTAATTTATAAAAGTAACTTTTCGTAGTTTTTAATTAACAAATTATTGTAATTGAATATATGTATATATTAGTAAAAAATAAATACATTTCATCAAAAAAAAAGTTAAAAAATACATATAAATATCTGAGCACTATTATTTATTTTTCACAAAAAGATGAAAAAGATTATTATTTTTTAGTATGGCAAAAACATGAACAAAGAGAAAAAAATAATACATGCATAATTTTACATTTGTTTTTACAATTTTAAGAAGGAAAAAATACAATATTTGTTTAATACCTCAATTGGACTTCAAAGACTCAAAGGGCACAATTAAAAATTTCAAAATTCATATATAAAAATTGACCCGGCGGTTTAACCGACTGTTCAAAAGCCGGTTCGCCCGGTTTTAACCAGTTTTTCCGGTCGAATCTGGATTTTAAGATCTCCAGATTTTAATAGTTATCCGGACCGGCTTAGTGTCCGGGTCGCGGTTGAACCGGTCCGACCGGCCGAGCCGGTCCGGGTTTCAAAACACTGCTTATAAATGAAGAATTCCCTTATTGTATACAAGTCCATTTCCAAAATGGACAATAAAGATTGAAACGTTTTAACAATGTAGATTTTATGACACTCTAGTAGATTTTAGAACATTCCAAAAATAAAAGTTATGATATTTCTTTTGGGAGAAAACATACACATGTTGGAGAAGAGGTTTGTCAAGGGGCAAAAAAAAAAAGAGGAGCGAAGTCAAGTCTAAGAGGGAAGAAATTGGTTCTTATCGAAAAAGCACAACAATCCTAGAATAATGATTCTATACTATCATGCATAACTCTATCTCTATCTATATGTGAGATATTTCTGACAAATTATATATAGATAGTTAAGTGCATCTCATTAATTGGTAAGCTCAAATATTCTATATGAACAATAGGATTTGAGGTGTGAAGTCAAGATTCATATTCTATACATACCAACTATGGATGTTTATTTTGTATGTATTCCACTTGCTTATTATAAACGTTTTAAGTGGCAGAAATATCTAATTTTCTATAATTACGATAGTTAGACTAAATTTCGATCCAAGATTTATATCGGTTATTAAAAAATATATAGATTAAATAATCGTATCGTACAGATTTGGTTTGGTCAGTGAGAGGGGGTCGCCAGTACGTGGGTTGTGTACAGAGGATGAGTCAGTAATTCAGGAGATGTTTCCACCTTTGTAGGGACACTCTTCATCCTTTGATGGGCCTCGTCTTATCTTCAGCCCATTTACACATTTCTAGGCCGGGTGTTTGTTTGATAGTCTAAAGCAACCAATACCCATCCATATTGGTTGGTGCTATATAACTAAACCAAAATATTGTGTTTTGTGGATAAACCTTTATACATGTACTAGGTTTAGTCTTTATACATGTACTAGGCTTGTAAATCATTAGAAGCTTATAGACTGTTCAATGTCATTAATCATTCATCAAACATCTTTAATCTACTAATCCCAAAATCTACTAAGAGCAGTAGCGACTCCAAAAAATATATCGATTGGGGACAAATAAAATATGTAACAACTAAAAACAAAAATTAAATTAAACAAAAAAATTTCATAAGAAAATATAACAAAAGTAATCATAAAAAATAAACTCCTACAAGACTACCCTACGTTCACTCATCATTTGAAACCTTCTTATCACTTTTTCATTTGTAACAGATTTAAGTAACTCTTTTTCAATATAGCAAACTAGACAATCACTTAAAACTGATCACCAATTCGGTTGCGGGTTGTTGTCTTCACTAACTTCATTGCCGAAAAACAGTTTTCCACACTCGCGGTAGCAACTGGTAAAGTTAAAACTAACTTTAGAACTCTGTTAACCAAATGATGTGCAAGATGCTTTTGAGTTTTCACCATTATACTAGAAAGATCTCCAAGATCCTGCAGATTCTCAAACCGTTCATCTCTGCGTATATTGTCAATGTAGATTTCAAGTTGTTGCTCAAGAGATAAAAGCTCTCCATTGGTAAAATCATCTGGATAGAACTTAGCCAATCTCACCAACTTCTCCTTATCAAACTCGCGAAATGAACCAATAGGGCTTAAAGAAGAAATACAAATAAGTAGATCAGTGTTTACCTCGGTGAAACGATCATTAAACTCCTGAATTTGTAAATCCAGAACAGTATAGAAACAATGGACCTTGTAATGATGCATGTTGGTTATATTGGTCTTCTTTCTTGGCTTCCTTGAATCAACAAATTCATCTTCCATAGTGAGAATTTCAGCATTATGTTTCTTACAAAAAGTAGAAATTTTAGTCATAAGCGAGTCCCATCCAACATCTCTAAGCCTCTGCAGTTCTCTTTTAGTGGATTTTACCAGCGACATAGCATTCAAAATATCTTGATCTTTCTTTTGCAAAGCCATAAACAAATTCTCAGTTAGCCCCAAAATAAGTAATATCAAATGCAAGTAGAATACACAATCAAATGTGTGCAAGTACTTGAGAAGACCGTATGCTTGACGTTTTTTGAGTCTTCAACGCCATCATCTTGGATATACTCAAGAACTTTAATGATATGAGAACATAATTCTACCAGCCTCAATAATATTTTATAATGAGAACCCCAACGAGTATTTCCAGATCTTGCAAAAGAACGTTCCTGATTTTTTACTGTCCCAATTTTAATGTCACCACTAAGGATACTTTCTTCCAATTCTTTGCGCTGAATTTCTCGAGCCATATCTTATCGCTTGCAAGAAGATCCAACCACATTCAACAATGTAGAAATCATATCGAAAAATTCACCAACATCAAAATGTTTTTTTGCAACTGCCACCAAAACCAACTGGAGTTTATGAGCAAAACAGTGGACACAATAAGCTGATTTGTTTTCTTTAGCAACTAATGATCTCAACCCATTAAGCTCACCCTTCATATTACTTGCTCCGTCATAACCTAGTCCTCTGACCCTTTGTAAGCTCATCCCGTATTTAGCAAACAAATTATCAACGCTAGACTTCAGAGATAATGAAGAGGTTTCTTTCAAATGAACAAGTCCAATAAACCTTTCTTTGACTATTCCATTCTTATCAACAAATCGAAGAACAACAGCCATTTGTTCTTTATGAGAAACATCAGCAGACTCATCAACCAACAAACCAAACACACCATGATCAATTCTTATATAATAGATTTCACTACTTCTTCTGCAAAGGAATGTACAATGTCTTTTTGAATCTCTGAAGAAACCATCTGGTTATTTTTCGGAGCATTTTTCAGAATAACCTTTCTTATAGCATCATTTTGTTCTCTAGTGTATTTCACAAGTTGTTTGAAATTTCCTTTATTAACAGACTCTTCTGACTCATTATGGCCACGAAAAGCTAGCCCCTGTTGCAACAAGTATCTAGAAGCATCAATCGAAGCATTCAAGCGAATACGATACTCATTTTCCCCCACATCATCTTGCTTAAACAGAGCTTGCTTAATAGACTGCCTTTGATTCAGCGATAACATGAAAATTGTTGGGTGATTTACCCACATGGGTATTCAATCTCGCAGGCTTATTCTAGCTATTAAATCCTTTTTTCACAAATGCATCACTCCCACCTTGCTTTTGCACATCATCTTTAAACAAGTAGCAATATAAGCAAAATTCTCTTTCTTTTGATTTGCTATAGTCTAGCCACCGATACCGATTAAACCAAGCTGGGTTGAATCTCCTTTTTGTATTTCCTATCCATATTTGCTCAAATTTATGATCATCGGGTTGACATGGACCTTTAGCTAAATATCGGCGTCTTATCTCATCTCTTTCATTTGGTTGATAATCCATTATATCTTTTCTTTCACCAGAATTATGTGGCAAATCATTGACATTGTTAACAGATGGTGATGGTGATTTTCTTTTAAAGTATCGCTCCATTGATCTATCTAAAAATAATGAAATATAAATCTATTAAATCATTAGAAAATATAATAAAGAGCATAAAACTCTAAAAGTTGGTCTCTGGCTCAAAAATTACAAATTATATTCAATTAATGGTTTATGTAATCAAGTTCCATAAACGCATGTACAGACTACCAATTCAAAACAACCATGTATAGACATTTTAAGTTCTCATCGATTCAAAGAATAAAAAAAATTAAACTTCTACAGTTCTACAATGGTAGACTTTGCCTCCTTGTATATATATATACAATGGACGGATTAATGATTAAACATCTATTAAACCATGGTAGGTTATGCCTCCTTCTTATTATAATGGTAGACTTTGCCTCCTTGTATATATATATGCATGCATCTAATTTATCATATTTAATTATGTTAATATAATGCTTGCATATTTATTTGAAAAGTAAACTACAATTGATGATCAATTAATTTTGAAATATTAGTAGTTTGGATTTGTTAAAGATAAGATGATCATATAAAAATTTGGAACCATCGATCGGTCAAAAACGACATCAAATGAATGAAAGGATAATATCATATTTCCGTCATCACCTATAAAATGGTTTAATAGATGTTTAATCATTAATCCGTCCATTTAGATTAGCTCCATTCCCAAATTGAATGTGGTAGCATCTAATAATAATAATAATTGGACAAGGATCCGGACACGGTAAAGACTGTAGTCGCGGTTCTAAATAAGGTGATGGACGAAGACGTACAAAGAGAATTTTATTTTAATTCCAACGAAAAGAAACCAATGAAGTTGGTTGCATTGTGAAAATGAAAAATGAGATCACTTGTTACTAATGTGGCATGAAAGGAAAATGGGTACGTAGATGTCGTACACCAAAATTTCAGCTCATCGTATCAAGAACCACGTAAGAAAAAAAAACAATGTTGAAATTCATCTCGGATGAATACAAACTTTTCTTTAAGAAATTAAGTGATAAAAATAATCTCGATGTCGTAATCCTTGTTGATCTAGTAGAATCAAAAGGAAATAAAATGATTATGATCGATGGTTAAGTAAAATAAGGATTTAGTATTGCTTTTCATGTTTTGTACTAAATGAAGATTTATGTTGCTATTATGCTTAATTGTTTTTCATGTTTATTTGAATTTAGAATCCAAAAAGAAAATAAATTCTTATGAGAATTTATTAAGCACGTGTCTATATGATATTGGACAGTGCAAATGTCCAAGAAGAGCATATAGCTAAGACATGCATGTATGAAATCATACATACGGAGAATATAGATGGTAAAGTTAATAAACCTGAAGTTTACTAACTTGTTCAAAATATGTTTGGTAGTAAATAAGAAGTTTTACTACTTGGTCAAAGAATTTATGACCATCATGCCATCTTAGTCAAACAATGATATTAAGATCATTGAAAGTTATGTGAAAACCATAAGTTTTTCACGTAGCATGACTTAAGCAAAAATAATGCCATTATTTAGAGATAAATTTGAAAGTCGCCGTTTTGGGTAAATAAAGCTCATTTGATATGGTGGTTGAATTCTTTAATCTCCAAAATTACACTCTGAGTATAACCAATCTAAAAGGAGATTCGATTTAGATAAATGGGCCAGAAGATCCATTATCTTGAGAGGGTATATTATGAATCCCGAAATAAATGTTTAAAAGGATCTAGGATAAAATACATGATCCAAGATGGATATGTCGATCCTAAAATGGGATTCAATGCGAGATGGATAGAGTGTCATCATCTCGAGGGGAAAAGTTAAATAATCCCACATCGAAAAGTAAGTTGGTAATTTTGGTGAGTTTACATCCTAAGTATGATAATCTTGGTAAATTAACATCCTAAAGTTTATCACTTACTATATATCGAGGTAAAATAGAACATAAATGAGGTTATGTTCATACTGAAAATGAAAAAAACGGATGACCATTAATGGTGAAATTTAATCTCTATGATTTGGCATAGAATATGCATTAATGGATGTAGTATATTAAACCATCAAGAAGGATGTATTTTTTGTATGATTTGCACTCAATTTGATGAGAATTTTCCGTAGAAAAATATTGAGTAGTTGGTATTCTTGAACAAGTAAATGTGAATCTGAAGTTCAAAAATTCAAAGGATTGCTACTATATTGCAAATCAAGAGCTGATGGATGAGATTTCAAGAAAAAAAATTATCATAGATCCTCATAAATATAAACTTGAAAGTGTAAAGGATAATTCTTATATAAAAGAAAAAATCTCATATTTCAGCTGAAATAGTCCAAGAAGAATAGATGTCTCGGAAGGAGAATCTATTAAGTCTGTAGCACGTAAAAGACTTGATAGACTACTTTGGTTCCAAAAATAAAGAAAATCCTCGAAAAGAAATTGGAGCAAATAAAAAGGAGGATTAAACTCTTAAAGAGGTTAAAGAGACGTGGTTAATAACGAAATCATGTACGTGAAAGAAATCATTGATAATGATTTAGAGATCTTGATTAATCATGTAAAAAAAGAGAACAAAAGAGAAAATATATGTCGACAAAATAAATAAATAAACGCGTGAAATTATTAATGAGGATCATAACTCCGCTCTGAGGATGAGCATAGAGAGAAAAGTATTGGCCAATACGTTAGAAGAGGCAATCAATTCTTTGTTACTCGTTTGAAAAACGAGAGATGTTTGGACGAGCATTCCGAACATCAAGAAGTTTTGTCCATAAAGAGGAATGGACAAAATGACTTGGATTGCGCTCAATATTTATAATCCTAGAATTATGTTCCCGGGTACTCTACACGATTGAAACTCCTAAAGAGTTATCGCAATTAGTATAATGAAATAATTTGGAATTGAAAACCTTGGAAGGAAAACGATATCCTCAGGTATTCTAAAATTGTAATTAGAAATGTCTAGATGACATAAGTGAAAAGGGTCTAGATGAACCCGAAACAGAGAAACGTCAAGAAGACGATATGAATTTAGATATCGATCAGCCATGCCCAAAGTAAAAAATTATGGGGTATAAGTAATAATGATATGCGTGGATGTACTCTTTTTTTCCAATCATGGTTTTTATCCCATTGGATTTTTCCATGAAAGATTTTAACGAGGCAGCATAGAACACGCAAACAACTCCCCAAAGAGTGGTATATATTAAGGAATTCATCTCGTAAGGATGATGTTTCTTGGAGGAAATATATGATCATGAGCGTGGTTATACTCTTTTTCCTTATTATGGTTTTAGTCCCACTGGATTTTCCATGACGAGGTTTTTAACGAGACAACCAAGAACACGCCAAAGATAGATATCTAACAGGAATGTTATAATACGAAAAGTCTATCATTCTCCCAAACGTTTTGTCGTACACCGATGAAATCAAGACGAGCGAAGAGATGATCAAAATGAATAGCTTTATGGAGTATATGAAGAAACAAGATTTTTTTTTAGGGGGAGATTCCATCTACGAAAATTATGAAGAGAATATCATCTTAATCATTTCCAGGAGAGAGACTGCACTCTTTTCCATACCATGGTTTTTGTCCTACTGAGTTTTTCATGGAAGTTTTTTACTGAGATAGTCTGAAACCGAACATGTCAAAGATGATGAATACTTAAGGGGAAGTGTTAAATAATTGTGATTATTCATCAACACTAAGCTTACCCAAATAATTAACAAATGGTACACTCCTAAGCTAAACACCATATGCCACTAATCAAATTATTAAGGTATCTTAGTGTCATCAAATGCCATGTGTTATTACTTTACAATACTATATAAGTATGAGGTGATTTTGTACTAAGGCATAAGAAACATTGAAAGTAATAATAAAACTTACTCTTGCACTCCATCTCACACGTTCCCACTTAATTGATACCCACTCTTTCCGATTTAACCACAAATAATATATAGTCTATGGTGGTTATTCACAACAATTCTGACTTTTAACTTAAATTTTCGATTACTCAAAACACAACTATGAGTTTACTAATATTATATGGGCTTTTGGACTTAGGCTGTAGTAGATCCAACAATATTTGTGGGGGCAATTTTTTATTTTTTAGTGGGGGCATAATTAATCAAAAATAAAAAATTATATATAAAAACATAAAAAAATATAAAAAGTATTGGTGGCAGCTGTCACCTCCTTGGGCAACGTGGCGTCGCCACTGACTAAGAAACTACTCACTAATCATGATGCAAATGACATAGATACTCATAAAGGAAGACATAATGAAAGTAGAAAGAGAAATAGATGAGGGAAACTTCACTAGATTAGGTGAAGAGTGCAAAAGATTCAACTAAATATCATAGTAAAAGAGTTGGAAGCATAAAAGAGAAAATGTTTAAATCAAAAGTAGATTTTTACAACTCTAAATTATGTGAATGTCTAACCCAAATGTACTTACAAATGTGATTTAAATTCACTTTTCATTTGCATTTAGGTATTTGTTGGTACATTTCCTCGTTTAGGATATGTTTAATGCTAGATTTGACGTAGGTAATCAAAATCTAGATTATGGACATTTTATGTGTAAAACGTGTTCGATAAATGTCTACGAAAATCATAATCTTGTTCTTAACCAATTGAATTTGGTAATTTTTACCTATTAAAATAAAAAAATGCAAATGCAAAATGGATTTAAATCATGATGAAACAAGTGCAAAAAATTAAAAAATATGGATCCATCACATAGTCAAAGATTTATTCAAAACTGATTTAGACTTTTATCAATAAGTTTTACAAAAAAAATGGTTGGTTTTAGTATCTTGGTGAATACAAATTTGTTCTAGTTTGTGATTTTTGTCATAACAAATTGTATATAAATATTGTATATTAGGAGGTCTGGTCTTGACAAGAAGTAACGGAAGTATGTGCTTCTTGCCCTAATATCAATAAGTATTCCATCCGCCGTTAAAATTTAGAAGTATGATGTTAGGTTAGTGGTTTAGTTGATGTTATTGGTCAGTGAGAGGAGACCTGTTCATTTCTACCCCATTGCACATTTTTCTTTTTCAACAATATATTAACTTTGTGGCTTTTTCTTTTTTGGGCTTCTGGCCTTCAAAATGTCTGGACCATCACTGTATATTAATGTAATTTATTTTTCATGTGAGATTTTTACCATGCTTTATCAAAATGATTTTTTTAGTTCTTTTAACAGATTGATTCATACTTTTTTTATCAGGTTATTCATGATTTTTTTATCAGTTTTTGATCTTCAAAATCCATTGATAGAAAGTAGATTGATTTATGTAACTATATGTCTCTTAGATAGTATTATATGACAAATATTTTAAAATGTGATACTTATCCAAATCAACTCATGTTAATTTGAGATTTTCACTCCGACATATACTAGCTAGATCCTAAAACGAATATAATTCAAAAATCATCATATATTCGACTCCGACCGGATTTGTTGTGCATCTCTACATATCTCAGGATTTTATCATGGTTAGACACCCTTACACGATGGCTTTGTTCGTTTGCATGTCGCTAGCGGCTGCAGCAGCATCCAGTGGCCAAACGTTGCGATTATTTTTCATTTACCTGCCGCAGCGTCTGGTTGCAACTTTTGATCGCATCGATTTCAGTGGTAGCTAAATTTTTGAGCGTCCAGAATTTTTAGACGCTGACGCTGCGATTGGCCGTTGGACGCTGCGTCAAGTAAACAAACATCGTTTGGCCGCATGACGCAGCCGCAGTCACTAGCGGCAGGCAAACGAATAGGGCCAATAGACAAAATAACTAGGAAAAACGCGACACCAAAATATAATTTAAAAAATAAGAGAGAGTGAAATCATGTTTTTTAAAACGAAAGATACATATCAACAATATACAAGAAAAAAAATTAATGAAAACATAACTTAGTATAGGACTGAAACTTAAAAAGAAAAAAAAAACATTAAAAAGGTTGCCAACATCAAAAGAAAATCTGACTGTTAATTTCCATAAAGCCCAACCTATTTATTTTACCTATACCATGAGCCCCACTCATTAGTTGTATGTTACTTGTTATGTTATCTCCAACAAATTTCTATTTTTTCCTTTAAATTCTATTCTAGAGTAAAATATACTCCAACTCATCTCTATTTCTATTTCTAAAATAGAGAAAATTATAAGATTCCTCTATAAATAGTGCAAAAGTGCATAATTACTATTTTTAGAAGAAAAAATAGCAATTCCCTTTAAATAGATATACAATGGAGAAGAAATAGAGAAATGCTATAATTTTTTCTATTTTTGACTCTAAAATAGAGAAATACATTGGAGATGGTCTTACAATAGTAGTTTAAGCGGATCTATAAAATGTTTTATTTTTCTAATTCACTAATCAGATTGAATAAATCATATTGAATATTTATAAGACAATATTTATAGTAGTAAAACAAATATGGTGACTATTAAAACCATTACGTACTATAAAAAAAGAAGTATCCCTAAAATAGTAAATAAAATTGTAGTCCTAATCTTTGGCGTAAACCGACCAGGCTAAGATGCACTAGTTTCAAATTTAATATCCCTTGTAGGCTTGTAGGTAACAAATAATTCCATACATTCATTTTTGTTTAATGTGAACATTTCTACTTAAAGCAGGAGCAAAAAAACAGTCAAATAAAAAGAAAACAAAAGAGATATATTATTAGCAATTTGAATTCAATATTTGGATTCCAAAGCTCATGGGTCTCTTCTATTATACTGTTCACAAACACTCACACACTCTCTTTCTCTCTCTCTACGTTTCTTTTGACTTAAGACCAAATGAATATCTCCAAACCTCAAACCCACAAACACAAACCCAAAAAATCTCTCTCAAAAAAAAATAAACAAACACTTGTCTCTGCTAACGTACGCATCCTCGGAGGTTCTTGCTAATGGGCGCCTTCCGTCGTCGTCGCCGTCGGTTTCTCTTAGCCGCCGTCGCCGTCTTAGCTCTCCTCCACCTCTTCTCCGCCTCCGCAGTTTCCGTTAGTAAGAACCAAATGAACTCACACTCTTTACTATAAAAATGCTATTTTCACTTAGTTCTTGATTTTCTTGATGTCAAATTTGGTGTAGAACTAAAATAGATAAACAAAATATTTTTTTTTTTGGAGAGAATAGATAAAACAAATTTTAGTCCCATGGTTACATATTTTTGATGTTTTAAGTAGAACGAGTTAACTCGGTGGTTGAACCAGGTGGATGGTTTGAGCAAGGAAGTGGGTCGGATTTACCGGGTCGGTTAAACCGGTTAGGTGGACCGGGTTCGTCACCACCGACGTGTAGATCCAAGTGTGGGAAGTGTCAACCGTGTAAACCGGTTCATGTACCGATTAAACCCGGTTTAAGTATACCATTAGAGTATTACCCTGAAGCATGGCGATGCAAGTGTGGCAACAAGCTCTTCTTGCCCTAGATTAATTAATTATTATTGTATGAAACCAATTTTTCTTAAAAGATGTTTAAATTCTTTTTGTTTTTTAATTTTCTTCGTACTTTTCCTAATTAATTATTGTGGTGAAATCTATATGTTGATATTATAATATTGGTCATGTGAAGAAATTGAGAACTTTGGGAAAATGCAAAAATTTGGAGGTGCAATTACCGAGAAAGAAAGAGAGAGAGAGATTCTTCACAGCTCTTCAGTCTAATTAATGACACTTGCTCCATTGTTCAAACATTGAACAAAAAACAAAAAATTGGGTTAAAGAACCAGTTAATCTTACAGGAGTACTTAGGTAGGGTTTTCTTCTTGTTTTTGTTTTAATACACAAACTAAAATGTTGTACTGTCACTGGTAACATGAAATGAAATAAGGTTTTAGATTGGGAGGAATGGTGAAGTAGTCAATAACCGAACGATAAAATAGCGGAAACATTTTAACTCAATGTAAAATTATGATAAAATGTAACAAAATTGATTTTCTTTAATGGTACATTTTTTATTTTAATTACAGTTTTATATGTTTCTATAATATATAGCCGAATTGTGTTTTCTTTTAAATGTGAAAATTTTGATAAAAGTTGTTAGTAGTAGAAAATAACATAATTACGTTTTCAAATTGTGAAAACGTGAGCATGCAACAAAAATATATATATGAATTAATAGAGGTGGGCACGGAGCGGATATCCGGAATTTTGACGGTATCCGCGATCCGCTCCGCTCCGCCCGGATCAACATATATCCGATCCGTATCCGCTCCGCTATATTTTGTATCCGATCCGTATTCGTTCTGTTAAAATTCGGATATTTGCTGGATATCCGATCCGATCCGTTTTAATTTTAAAAAAATTTAAAAATTTTTAAAAAAATTTAAAAAGGTTTAAATTTAACAAACAATTGACTATATGTCATTAAAAATGATATTCTCTTATCAATTTATTTATTTTTAATATTAAAATATTATTTTGATGAATATAAATTTGTAAAATTTACATATAAATATAATTATTATACAATGTATATATGTAAACATTGACAAGTCTTTTGGATTGAGTTGATGGAAATAGCTGAAAATGTAAATTAAATTAATCACTTGGTTAAACTTCTCGTTTTTTTAATCTTTCGATTTGTTTTTTCCACTTTATACAACTATATTTGCATTATTATCTGACCAAATCGGCCTTGAATACGGTGTGATGACAACTTTAACCCAAAAACAAAACAAAAACTGATGAAAGTTTGTTGCGTTTCCATTTTGTGTTCTCACTAAAATCAGTGATTTGCCCCTTATTTTCGAACAAAATTCTCTTAACAAAACAAGTATTATAAGTACATTATTTGTCTGCTTATGCATGTTTGTTTGGACCCATAGGTTTTGTCCCTCGACAGCTATTATAGATTTCATTATTGCTCTTTGATGATAGTTTTGTAAGGTATCAATATTAAACCATGACTAATATTAATATTTATATCGTACTTGCACGTGTAAGTATACAGCAGGACCATTTCATAAAATAAAACATGCATTTATAATTACTACAACGAATGTAAAAAGTAGCGAAGGCATTTATGGTTTGGAGTTTTTCCCAATTTCACTACAAAGCCGCATATGTCCTCGTGTCGTACTGCATACTCTGTTCCTTACATATAAGTTTGCAATATCTGAATTAACTTCTCTTTTTTTTCCTATTTCTTTTTCTAATGAAATGTCCCAATAAACTTTGGTTTTGATTTTAGTAGTTGGAAAAGTATCGATTGGACCAATATATTGATTTACAGATTTAGCTCAAAAGATGGAGAGGAAATAAAGTACCACTGGCTAATAAAGGATACGCAATCATTTATGTATTGTACGTAGATGTGCCTAAAGAACGTAATACCTACAACAATAATTGCAAATAAGTTAGACTATGATAATTTTTCTTATATAGTTGCTGTACGTTTAGATAGACTATGAAACGAAAGTTTGTAACGTTTTTGGTTAACAAATTTGTTTGTGTAAGACAATGTAGACATACAAATTAGAAAATATGAACGTATCAAGTGTCAACCATTGGATATATAAACCAATTAATAGTTAGTAAATCATGCAAAATTTTGTCAATCTAAAATTACGTGCCTTACTAAATAACAAATACTAACATAAGAATGGTAATATCTTATTATATAAAAAAGAGTGCACAAAATTGTAACTCACGAGATCGTGACTCGTGTTAAGTAGTCTATTAGATCATAACACATGTCAGTTATTTAAATATGTAAGTTTTTCAATATCAAAATGGTTAATTACCCAAAAGAAAAGAAGTTAGAATGAAAAAAAAAACATTAAGTAATTTTACAAATTGCACAAAACCTCTATACAAATAGTTATATAAGATATTTAATTGAAAATAATTAATAAAAAGAAATTTAACACAAAATAAAAATTAAAAAAGGAAAACACCAAACTATGTAATTAAAAATAGAAACGACCATGTTTCTATCGTTATATATAGACATATGTATATATGGAGAACACAAAATAATTGACCATGGATAAAAGAATAACTATATCAAAGAGAATAAGAAAAAATAAATAAAATTTGGTTAGTGGTATTTTTTACATAATTAAATTTCACGAAATATCATCAAAGAAGGATCGTCTCAACATGTAAAATGATTGAGTTATCATATCAAATAGTTTAATGATTTAAACCATATTTACATATATCAAGCATATATACTTTATTAATTCAAATTATATGAGATATAAGATTATATTTTTTCAAATTACATATGAACCTATAGCTTTAATTACTACATTATTTAAGTTAGAGTTTAAATTAAGAATATTATATACTTTTCTGCAAAATATTTTTAAAATATAACAATTTACTATATATCAAATAAAACTCGCATCGCGAGGGTCTTATTCTAATTTTGCCATAAAAAACGTTTAACTTCCCTACAAAAATTACTCTATAAATATGAAAAGTATCTATTTTTCTTTTCACATGAAGGTATTCGACAAGTCATAGTTGTAAATTCATGTGAAAGACAGAAAGGTGGATATAATGGATATTGCAATGGCTCAATAATATAAATTAATTTAGTCCCAATGTATATTCAACAAACCCCATGGTACATACCCCATGGATTCAATGAATAGAATTAATATATACAAAACAACCGTGAGGTTTTGATGATTGTATGAGCTTTGAAACATTCACTAGGGCTGGGCGTTCGGATACCCGATCGGGTTCGGATTGGGTATTTCGGATTTCGGGTATCCTATCTTTAGAAATATAATACCCGATCGGGTATTATATATATACAAATCGGGTTCGGACGGGTTCGGGTAAACCCGAATTATACCCGAAATAGCTTCTTTTTTTTTTTTTGGTCGAAACCTCAAATAGCACTGTAGTCAACAAAAAACAGACTTAAAATGAATAAATGAAGTGTAAAGGAACAATGCTCAATCAAGTCATGAAATTGAAGCTACAAATGAATGAATAAGTTACGATTCTTAAGAACAATGTGAAAACAGTGAAGTGTAAAGGAACGATTTTACCGGAATCATCTCCAAATTTCAAAAGCAAATAACTCAAAATTGACGAAATCCGTTTCTTGCTTGGAATAGTAGTGACTAAGCTGCAACTATCTCCATTCATCTAAACAAATCACACACAAAAATAAGAAAACAAAGACGAAATTGAATTGAGTTTATAATACAGTATTACTAATACTAACCAATTAATCAATGACATCCAACACTAATCACTAATGTGTGTATAAAACACACACATTTATATGTGTGTATAGAATCAGGTACAAAAGAAAAGAAGAATCGGGTACCCGATCGAGTATCAGGTAACTGAACCTTAAGAAATTGAAATCCGATCGGGTATTATATATACAGATAGCGTATATATACGGACAGTAATATATATACGCTATCCGTATCTGTACCGAACCCGGTTTTTCGGATCGGGTTCAGGTTCGGGTGATCGGGTTCGGATAAAACGTCCAGCCCTATCATTTACGAACTTCTAAATTCTAACCACTGTCCTATTAGACACGTGGGCCATTGTACTCGACCCAAACGTTGACTAATCATAACATCTGCATGGTAAAATCGTTCATCTCCAAATTATATTATAAGGAACATCTTTGTAAAATTTTATACTCCTTTATTTGATTTCTTAAATAAAAGTTTGGTTTTGGAGATGTTTATTTCTTAATTATTTACCATGTTACGTTCTATGTGAGAATTGATATTCCACTAACGCAGGAAATAACATGAAGGGGATAATTACAGAATTTCGTAAGGTTTTATTTTTATTTTGAATGTTGTATGTTCTTGTCATTTAAAGTAATAAATCCAAGTTAAAAGAAACAAAACTGAAAGGAAAGCTTTCTTTTACCAAATATAAAATGTAAATAATGCAAAGGTTGATTTGGTTCTAGTTATCTCACCTCGCTAAGAGGTCATTACCTCATTGAGACAAAACTTACCAAAGCATTAAAAAATAATAAAAAAAACTTGCCGAAGCAATTAAAGTAGAAAAAGAGAATGAATACTCAAGGAGAGAATTACATTAGCTAGATACTAATTAAGCCAGCAATGTATTCTACAGCATTCATGAGCCTCTTGTTGGAACTTATTTGCATAAATAAATAGGCCATTAATTTGGGCATTTGGATTATGAAATTTGAGTTAAAAGTTTGAATGAAAAATTGATTTGGACCATAGTCCGAGTAATTTTTTGGACCATTGATTTGCCAAAATTTACTCATTGAATTTTCTGGAAATTTTCCATTTTTGATTTTTGGAAATTTTACATTTCTGAATCTAGAAGTTTTTCTTTATTCGTGGCCGACTTAGTAAAAATTGGGAATTATTCCAAATCCTTTACTGATTCGAAACTTGCAGAATACTCCAGAATCTTCAACCTCAGACTATAAATAAAGGGTCTCGTCTCTCATAATTCTTCAAGCTCTCAAACACAGAAAACTCACAGTTCTAAATTCTTCTATCTCTCTCGTCTTCATAGCTTTAGAAAGTAAGTCTTTTAGTTTATAGTTTCGAGAGTATAACGTAGTTCTAGTTCGCTGAGTTCTATACCTCGGGTGCTCGAGTTATAGTTCGGATCGGTTGTATCCTGGGATTCAAAAATCATATGTTTCTACGAGCACAAATGCAGACGATTTATTGAATTAAGGAAAAAATAATATCTTGCCTCCGTGATTTACTGGTTATTTAAATACTGTCTTCAAATACTGTTGTTGTTCTTCAATTTCTGTTATCATTTCTATCAATAAAATTCATCTTTTTCTTAATTCGATTTTAGGCTCTTACAGTCTTAATTCAATAAATCCAATTTCTACTTATCGCCTTAATCGGATTACGTTTTCTTCGAATTTTCAAAACGATTCCAAAATCTTCTAGAACTGCTTCTGTTACACGGAAAGTTTAGAAAAACGCTTTTAATATTATTATTCTCTTCTTCTTAAAACTCTGTAGTTTCCACGAACGCTCAGATCTGAGTGGGTTTGTGAAACTTTAAAAGCAATTACGTGAATTTAGTTACTTGAATTGCTTGATTGATATACTGATCATCTCAGTTATTTGTGAATAGAATGATTGCTGACGATATCAACAACAATAGTGTGATCTCTAACCAGACCACTGATGAAGCACTAGCTGCACGCCTTGCCAAGGAACTTGAGAAGACAAGCTTGAGTGATATGCGCTGAAACCTGTTCGGTAATGGATCGACTCATACAACGATCCCCCCTCTGCTTCTTAAGGCATGATGCCAGATAAGTTTAATGGCAAAGGCTTCAAAACGTGGCATGACAAGATGCACTACTACTTAGCCAGCATGAACTTGAAAAAGTACCTTTTAGAGGAACCACCAACAGTTCCAGCAGACAACACTGATATGTATGTGCTCGCTGGTGTCGACAACTGGGTTCAAGGGGACTTTTGCTACAAAGGCCAGATTCTGAACCATTTGGTCAATGATCTGTACGACCTCTACAGCAAGTACAAGACTTCAAAAGCACTTTGGTTAGCTTTGGAGGACAAGTACAAGGCTGATGACTCTGGGCTGCAGAGATTCTCAACATCAAAGTTTCTAAACTTCAAGATGGTGGACTCCAACAACCAATTATGGAGCAAGGGGATGCTTTCCTACGTATTTGTCAGGAGATGGAGTTGGAAGGGATGTTGCAAAGAACCATCTTGAAGACCTCCAAAGCCAACCAAAGTTGGGCAGATTTTAAGAATTATCTTAACTTCAAACATAAGGCAATGACTCTTGATGATCTCGTCCGAAGGTTGAGAATTAAGGACAACAATCGTGGGGCTCATACAGAGGTTCAGAATCAGGGGCATAACATCAATGTTGCTGAGCATAAGGCTAAGCTGAGGGGTAAGGGAAAAGGGATCTCAAATCCTCACAAGTCCTTGAAGGTGTCATCTACAACGAACTCCAAAAAGAACGTTGCTGAGAAGAAATTCAAAGGGAAGTGCCATCACTGTGGAAAGATTGGGCACAAGGGTGAAGTATACAAGAGAAAAGTTAAGAAGATCAAGGGTCAGGCGAACCTATCTAAGAGGACATGGTCGCGGTGGTCACTAAATGCAACATGGTGGAAGACAATCCAGTAGAGTGGTATTACAACACTGGTGCAACCACACACATCTGCTCAAAAAAGGCCATGTTCTCCACCTACGTAAAGAATCAAGCAAACGAGCAACTTTTCATGGGAAACACGGCTGTGTCCAATATTGAAGGTAATGGAAAGATAATTTTAAAGCTGACTTCTGGTCGGGAGCTCTCTCTGCTGAACGTGAAGCATGTACCTGACATGCGCAAGAATTTCATCTCTGGAACGGTGCTCAGCAAGAATGGCTTCGTGATTAATTTTGAGTCTGATAAGCTTGTTCTTAGGAAAAACGGGTTTTATTTGGGTTAGGCTTTTGTTAAGGGTGGACTGATCAAGATATATGTAAGGACAGTCCAACCGAGTAATGTAGCTTTTGTTTCAATTGCTGAAATGAATGAAAACCCTTCTGCTTACTTGGTTGAGTCGTTTACTATTTAGGACATGTTAATTATAAAACAATGCGAAAGTTGCAAAACATGAATTTAATTCCGAAATTCAAAACTAACCAAGAAAAATGTAAAGTGTGCATATAGGCCAAACTCACTAAAACTCCATCCCCCAAAGTTCAAGGAACAACCGAACCTCTAGGTTTAATTCATACGGATTTGTGTGATTTAAAATATGTGCAAACTAGAGGTGGTAAGAAATACTTTGTTACCTTCATAGATGATTGCACAAGATATTGTTATGTATATCTGTTGCATAGCAAAGATGAAGCAGAGGAAAACTCAGTAACGAACTCGTGAACAACGAGATGCAGCGGCCTCACAAGCTGAGGATGAGACTTCTGGTACAATTACTATTGAGGAAGTAGATACAGAACCAGAACCCGAAGCGGAACCTAGAAGAAGCAAAAGAGCTCGCAAGGATAAAACGTTTGATGATGATTTCTTGATGGCGTTTCTAGCTAAAGACGTACCAAGAACTTATGCAGAAGCCATGTATACACATGATGCACCTTACTGGAAGGAAGCAGTCAATACTGAATGTAGGAGTCGAGACTCGAACAATTGAATTTGTAGGGTTGTTGAGGAAATGCGAGACTCCTGAGTGAATCACAATGCAGAAAAATTTAAACACTTGCGTTTGCTGTTAAGAGAGCCTTATTCCTGTTGATGCCAAAAATCTTGGTTGATATTCGGTTTTTGGCTTTCAATATTTTTCTTCAGTTTGGGTGGTGTTTACCCTTTTTGCACTTTGTTTTTGCTTCGTTCTGAACATTGATTTATTCATAATGATATGATACGCAGTTTTATTTCTCACCCCAGTTTGGAGAAATGTTATCATTAGCTTTCATGTTCCAGCAATTCTCTTTTTTTTTTTAATTTTAAAGCCAACGTTTTAGATTGTTGGAATTTGGATAAACACTTGGGTTTGCGAGTGCATTTTCTACTAATGCTTCCGCTCCACTTAAGCGAACATTCTCTACTGAGCTGACCAACACTTTGTAAGTTGGGTTTCCAAAATGATCATTTGGGTTTACAGACACGCTTTCTTCTAACGCATCCACTCCTATAATAAACATTATGTATTTGTAAAGCGCACTTTGCGATCCTGCTAAGGATGTAAAAGTCAGATCTGAAGTTTGCAAAGTAAACTGTCGTTGTGGCCAACAACGAGGTGTTATGTGTGTTTCTGATTAGACTTACGGCATATGCGGAGGATGTAAACAAAGATTGTTTGTGAAGAAGTCTGTTTCTGTTAAGACTGTGTTATAAGCAAAATTGTTTAGCTAAGTTTGCTTTATTTGATTTTTTCTTGCACAACAAACCAAGTGAGAGAGGTACGAGTATACGAGTATACGTACCCCACTCTTTACCCCCCCCCCCCCCCCCATTAAGAAGGGGGGGCAGCTGAACCCATCCGAAGACGAGCTGCCTACGTATCCCTTGCAGGGATCAAGCCGCCTCGTAGTTCAATTGAAATATTTAGTAATAATATTTCTTGAGGTGAGTCGTGTTCCAGGACCTGGGAATGGGAGTGCCTGTCATGGTGGCGATTTTGTAGACGCCTGGTCTAACTACCTTAGTAACTCTGTAAGGTCCTTCCCAGGTGGCGTCGAGTTTACCAGCGTTGCGCTCTGCCATATTCTGGAAGACTTCTCGCAGGACCTAGTCGTCTTCGTAAAAACATCAGATTCGTACCTTAGAATTATAGTATTTTGCTGCTGAATGCTGGTAGTTGGTAATCTGGGTCAACGCTTGGTCGCGACGTTCGTTGATGAGGTCCACCTCGTCAAGTAAGAAGAGACGGTTGACTTCTTCTTCCTGTGAAAGTAGCCTTCGTCGCACTCTTGAAAATTGAACTTCGACTGGAATGACACACTCTGTTCCGTAAACCAAAGCAAATGGAGTTTCACCGGTGACTTCCTTTGGCGTAGTGCGGTAAGACCAGATGACGCCATCTAACTCGTCGGTCCTGCGGCCCTTCTTCTCGTCGAGGCGCTTTTTGAGACTGGCAATCAATGTTTTATTGGTTGATTCTGCCAAGCCATTACCCTGTGGACGTCGTGGAGTAGACTTGTTAAGGCGTATTTTCCATTTTTCATAAAAACCTTTGAAACATCCTGATATAAACTGGGACCCATTGTCTGTGATGATCTCGTAAGGAATACCATGTCTGCAGATGACGTTTTTCTATACAAAGTGCTCCACTTGCGTGTCTTTTATAGAGATAAATGCTTTTGCTTCAACATACTTTGAGAAGTAGTCTGTAAGAACAAGTAGCCATCGTCATTGTCTTGAGGGGTACAGAGGGCCAACAATATCCATACCCTATCTCATAAATGGATAAGGAGAGGTGATTGAATAGAGCAACTCTGTTGGCTGATGAATCTTAGGAGCGTGGCGTTGACACTTGTCACACTTGGTTGAAAACTTCACACAAACTTTGATCATTGTCAGCCTGTAGTACCCGTGGCGCTTGATTTTTAATGCTAGTGCTCATCCTCCAGAATGATTGCCACAAGAGCCGCTGTGAACTTCATGCATAATTTTGCGAACTTCTTTCCCTTCGATGCAGATTAATAGTGGTCCTGACATGCTCCACTTGACTACGTTGCCATCTAATAGAATGTATCTGGCTGTTTGGGCTCTTAGCTTGTGAGCCGCTCATTTATCGGTGGGCTTTGTGCCATCTTCAATGTATCTGCGAATGTTCTAAAGCCAGCATGTATCACAACCATATTCTGATTCAGGTGAATCTTCTTCCATTGCAGTTGCTTCGTTTGCCTCAGAGGGGTTTGCATTGGCATCGACTTTGTATGGCAGGGAGTGGGAATCTTCATCCATGGCAACCACTTCTTGGTCGATTTGAGGCGCAGTTAAAGGACTGCTGGGTTCAACTTCACTAGGGTCGACTGAGTCATTTTCTATGCCCACCTCATAATTCGGCTCTCGTCGTCCATCAAGTAGAGGCACGATTTCTTTGACTTTGCTTATCATAGTGCCGCCTGCTTCTTCCTGGACTTCTGTGTTAGTGGCAGTTTCTTCAGAAGCCGTTGCAATGGTTTTCTCCTTGGCTTTCTTGGCTGCTTGAGATCGAGTCAAGATGTTAACCACTTCTGGAATAGGGCTACTTGGATGCTCTATAAACTCCACCGGGATGATTCACATTAATTCTGGGTCGGAGGTTGAAGCGAGGACTGCAAGGGCTTCAGCTAGGGTGTTATCGCCTCTAGGAATCCGAGTAAGTATGAATTCTATGAACTGTGCAGCTAACTCCTGGACAACTTTAAGGTATGCTTCCATGCGTTCATCCCTTGTAGCATATTCTCCGCTGAACTGGTTTGCAACTAGCTGAGAGTCACAAAATGCGTGAATATAGTCGAGTTTAAGTGCGTGCACAAGTCTCATGCCGGCTATAAGGGCTTCATACTTTGCTTCATTGTTAGATGCTCGAAAGCCTAGGCGGAATGACTGCTCCAGTATTTCGCCAGCGGGTGATGTTAAGCGAATCCTGACTCCTGAACTAGTTTTAGATTACGACCCATCGACATGAAGTTTCCAGACTAGGTTCAGACTCTCTTTAGCAACTGCCTCTTCTGGAAGCTCGATTGGAAAATCAGCTAGGACTTGTGATTTTACGCATGTTCACCCGCGGTATTCAATGTCATACTCGCTTAATTCGATTGCCCACTTAGCCAATCGTCCATACTAACTAGGGTTGTGCAAGACAGAGCAGAGAAGGAAGGTGCTGAGAACCACGAATGAATATGACTGAAAGTAGGCCTCAGTTTTCTTGCAGATATGATGACTGACAAAGCTAGCTTCTCCATTTGTGGATATCTTGTCTCGGCCTCGGTTAGAGATATGCTGAAATAAAAGATTGGCTTCTGCTCGCTTCTTTCTTCGCGAATTAGCACTCCACTTACTACAGTATCTGAAACTGCGGTGTAGAGAAATAAAGGCTCTCTTTCTACTGGCTTTGCGAGCACTGGCGGACTTGCTAAGTAATCTTTCAACTGCTGGAAAGCCTCTTCACACTTCTTTTGTCCATTCAAACTTTTTGTTCCCGCGAAGAGTGTTGTAGAAAGGTAGGCACTTAGCGCAACTACTCGTCCAGTGAGGTGCTGCACATATCTTTGTGTTTTTGGTGAAGTCATCTGGATCAGGGCATTTATCTGTTTTAGGTTTGCTTCAATGCCATGGTGAGTCACTAAGTAGCCTAGGAATTCACCGGATGTGACTGCAAATATGCACTTTGTCCGATTCAGCTTTATGTTGTGCAAATTCAGTTGCTTGAAACATTCTTTCAGGCGTGCTACGGGATCCTTTTCTTCTAGCGACTTGATAAGCATGTCGTCAATGTAAACTTCCATGGTGTTCCCGAGTTGTTCTGCGAACATCTTGTTTACATGTCATTGGTACGTCGCTCCAGCGGTTTTGAGGCCGAAAGGCATCACTTTGTAGCAATAGATCCCGCGATTTGTGATGAATGCTATTTTCTCTCGGTCCTCTGGGTGCATCATGATCTGATTATACCCGGAGAAAGCATCCATAAATGTCAGCAGCTTGTTACCTGTTGTAGCTTGCACCAATAGATCTATGTGGGGGAATGGAAAACTGTCTTTCGGACAAGCTTAGTGGAGGTCTGTTAAGTCTATGCATACTCTCTACTTCCCATTTTTTTTCTTTACAACGACGCGATTAGCTAGCCAATCGGGATACTTTAACTCGGTGATTGATCCGACTCGCAGGAGCCTCTCTATATCGTCGTTTACTGCCTTTGCTCTCTCTAACCCGAGTTTGCGTCTCTTCTACTTAACAGGTTTGAAAATTGGGTCGACATTCAACTCATGACAAGTCACGTTGATATCGATTCCTGGCATATCTTCTGCTTCCAATGCAAAAGTGTTGATGTTTTTCTTTAGAAAAGAAACAAGGTCATCCTTGATTTTTTGGTCAAGCTTAGCACCAATTTCTATGCATCTCTCTAGGTGGTTTTCGTCTATGCTTTATGAGGTAACATGATCGCAGTTGGGCTGGGTTTCTTCTAGGTGATCCTCGTTAAGCTGTAGTTGCTATAGGATTTTAGAGAGCTCTTTAACTGGCTCTCGATCCGTCTTTATCTTCTTACGATGTGTCTTAGCACCAGGTTCTGTGACTGGATTACGAAGCTTGTGTTCGAAGAGGAAATAATTCTGAGACTCTCTTTGACATCCCCAAAAAGTCTTCACCGCGCTTGGGGTTGGGAACTTGAGACACAGGTGATAGGTAGATGGCACAGCGCGCATTGAGTTGATTCAGGGAGTTCCTAAGATCGCGTTGTAGATGGCAGGGTGATCGGCAATTGAAGATTCTACAATTTCTATAATTCCACCAGCTTCGACGGGAAGTTTTATGGTCCCCATTGTTAAAGTCGTTTCAGAGCAACAAGTAACAGGCATCGGTCCTCCTTTTAGAGTAGAGAAGTCAACATCCATTCTCATGAGAGTTTCGCAAAAAATGACGTCCAACGAGCTTCCTGTATCGATGAGGATGCGCGACATGTTGTAGTTGTTTATAACGAGCTTTAGTACCAGAGGGTCATTATGTGGGTGGTCAATACCCGCTGTCTCTGCTTCTTCGAAAAAGATTACGTCGTTTGGTAAATTAGATGGCTCGAATAGATTCTTGCTGACTTCAGCTCTCCGCTGGTAGGCTTTGATAGAAGCTACAGTATCTGAGCAATAGCGAGATCCTCCCATGATCATTAGTACATCTCGACGAGCACCGCCTCCTGCTGGCTCGTCAGTTTTCCTTCTTGGTGCAGGTTGCCCGCCTTGCGCAGGTTGCTGCTCGTTGGATTCCATCTCGAAGTCCTTGATTTCGATGTTGCCTTTAAGCTTCCCAGCAGCTAGCGCAACAGTAAGTTTTAAACCAAGAACGCGACACTTTGCCGTTGAATGACCAAACGATTTCTGGTGCTCACAGTATACCTCTTCGTTGAAGTTGCTCTGCTCTCGCGTCCATGTGTTTGACCAGCTACCACAGCCTCGACCACGGCTGCGACCTCGGCCTCTTCCTCCGCTGTAACCTTGGGCTTCCACTAGGTAATTGTGAGTGCCCTTGGATTCGTGATGCACGAATCCTGATCATTGGTTACTCTTCTTAGCCTGCGGCTGACTCTGAGTAGGTGGAGGGTGAGGCGCAGACTTTGTTTTCCCTTGAACTTGGGCGAAAATGCTCTTTTCGTCCTCGAGTGTTGCGAAGTCAGTTGATCGATGCAAAGCGTCTTGAATTGTCAAGGGTTTGTTCAAGATCATCTCTTTCCAAAAGTCAGAATCGTAGTGACTTCTTGAGCACCTTGAGCGCATTTTTGGTACTTATGCCTTCTACTTTAGATAACACTGTCTTGAAACGCTCCAAGAAGTTCCTTAATGTTTCACTTTGAGCTTGTTGCAGATTCCATAGATCCGCGTCGGATGTTTCAGGTTCAATGAAGATGGCGTAGTGCTTTAGGAATGCTGCGGATAACTGCTTGAAGTTATCAATAGAGTTCTTTTCCAGCTTTGAAAACCATTGAAGTGCTGCTCCCTTAAGGTGCTCCACGAAGAGAAGACAGCGCCCAACATCTTCTTCGTCTTCCCTGAAGTTAGCTCGTCCTAGCGCAATTGTGAATGCTGTCAAGTGTTTCGATGGATTTGTTTTGCCTTCGTAGAAAGGCACTTTGAGTCGTCCTGGATCGGAGAATTTGATTTTCCTGATGCGATTTGTGAAAGAGGTTTTTTGGACCTCTACGAGTACTCGATCAAGTTCAGGTGCTTTGTTGACTGCTTTGTGCAGCTCAGACCAAACGTCCCTCATTTCAGCAGCCGCTCACTCTATGCTTCGTCGCATCTCATCCAGCTCAGCCTTCCGAGCCTGAAAAACTGCATGTCGCTCCTCGTCGAACTCTAACTGCTCTGACCAGGTTATGTCGTCTTCTTCGTAGTCAAAGCCTTGCTCTTGCTATGCGTTGGCGTTGCTTCGTTCAGTGTTTATTGTCGCTCATCTAGTAGCGATGTTCCTTGTATTGCGTTCAGTCCTCAGATTCTCCATATTATTTGTCGTAGTTGTTGTCACATTCGGCCGTTCAGTTTCAGTTTGGGCAGTCGCGCCTTGCTCGCCTTGCGTGGTTGGCGGAGGAAAAGGTTGACGTTGCCCTCTTTGTGGCGGTATTAGAGTTGCGAAATCCAGAGACGTCGGAATTATACGTGCTGCAGGATGTCTAAGCATACCTACTCTTCTGTTGTCGACCTGATTCATTGTTGCGAGAATGCGTAGTTCTTGATTGGTCTTTTCTTGCTCCTCTGTCTTCTTGAGTAGCGTCTCTAGCATCGTCTTCACGCTAGTGAGGAACTCAGATGTTACTGCCGTGACTGCTGTTGCTGGAGTGTTAGGAACAATTAGTGTGTTGTTTGTCGTTTCCCCAGTTCCAGTGTTGTCGTCTCTCGATTCGTCACTGGTGTTATTGCGGTGCTGCTGATCGGCGATGCGTCTTTGCTCACTAATGCGTTGCTGCTCGGCGACGCGTTATTCCTCAGCAATGCGTTGTTCCTCAGCGATGCGTTGCTGCTCGACCGTGAATTGCTGATTGTTGTCTCCGCGCATCTTTGCTTGCACTGTGATCTTCTTGTGTAAGAATGTCTTGCTATCTCCCTTTAGTCGGCGCCAAATTATAGGAGTCGAGACTCAAACAATTGAATTTATAGGGTTGCTGAGGAAATGCGAGACTCCTGAGTGAATCACAATGCAGAAAAATGTAAACACTTGCACTGTAATCCCCTTTCTGGGCGAATACAATGAGCTATTTATAGCTTTTTAGACTAGGGCTAATAATACAATTGGGCCAGGCCCATGAAGCTTTTAAATGATTTTTGGCCCGTATTATCATTAAGCCCATTTTAATTATGGATTTAATAATATTATGGGTTTATCTTGAATCGGGCTTCTACAAGCCCGTTTATGATTTCTTCAAGCTTTTTTGCAGAATCGGTTTCGTCGTTCCATCGATCTCTTAGGGGTGAAATCCGACCCCTACATTAAAATGGACTCTATCTTGCAACATCATACTTACGAGATAGCATATATACCCCAAGGCTCTAAGCCTTTGGGAAATAAGTGGATTTTCACGATCAAACGAAACACTTATGGTGATATTGACAGGTACAAGGCTAGACTTGTGGCACAAGGATTTTGACAAAAAGAAGGCTTAGATTTCTTCGATAATTACTTTTCGGTAACAAGAATAAATTCAATAAGAATGCTAATAAGCATTGCAGCCTTACGAGATCTTGAAATTCATCAAATGGATGTCAAAACTGCTTTTCTAAATGGTGATTTAGAAGAGGAGATCGATATGAAACAACCTGAAGGGTTTGTTATACCGGGACAAGAACACAAAGTTTGTAAACTCGTAAAGTCCTTATATGGACCCAAACAGGCTCCTAAGCAGTGGTATGAAAAGTTTGATAGTGTGATGATGTCTAATGATTTTAGCATTAATCAATGCGACAAATGCATATACTTCAAAATTACTGTCGTAAGGTACGTTTTGTTGTGCTTATATGTCGATGATATGCTCATTATAGGGAGTAATAAAGAAGTCGTAAATCAAACAAAAAGCATGCTGAAGAGACATTTTGACATGAAAGACTTGGATCTAGCATATGTCATTCTGGGGATAAAAATCATCAGGACTGATGAGGGCCTCATATTGTCTCAAACCCATTATGCTGAAAAGATACTTAATCGATTTAAGCAATATTCAAATGGGACTGCGAAAACTCCAGTGGATCCTCAACTTCACTTAACAAAGAATTCAGGTGAACCTGTGCAACAGGTGGAGTATGCAAGAGTAATTGGTAGTTTAATGTACTTAACAAACTGTACAAGACCGGATTTAGCGCACTCTATAAATGTACTTAGTTGCTACACAAGTAATCCAGGACATGAGCATTGGAAGGCTATAACTCGAGTTTTAAACTATCTACGTTATACCAAAGATCATGGCCTGCAATATGGTAAAGAACCAGCAGTTTTAGAAGAATACAGTGATGCATACTGGATCGCAGATTCTAAGAACTCAAAGTCCACCAGTGGATATATCTTTACACTTGGAGGTGCACCAGTGTCTTAGAAATCTTCCAAACAAACTCTGACAGCAAAATCAACCATGGAATCTGAATTCATAGCATTGGATAAAGCTGCAGAGGAGGCTGAATGGCTTCGTAATTTCTTGGAGGATATCCCAATGTGGGGGAAACCTGTGTCTGCAATACGTGTACACTGTGATAGCCAATCGGTTATAGGAAGAGCACAGAGTACCCTGTACAACGGTAAGTCTCGTCACATTAGACGATGACATAAGACCATTAAATAACTTATCTCAAGTGGTGTAATCACGATCGATTATATAAAGTTAGTAGATAACCTAGCGGATCCATTTACAAAAGGTTTGACACGAGATCAAGTTATGAAATCATCAACAGGAATGGGTTTAAAGCCTATGACTTGAGAGGAAGTTTGGTGGATACCCAACCTACATGACTGGAGATCCTAGAAAGTAGGTTCAAAGGGCCAACTAAATCAAGCTGAATCCACTACAAGCACTAAGAGACTATTGTTTCTTCCCAGTTCATAAAGTGATGTACAGTGCTTCATGTATGTGTAGAGGTTAAGCATAAGCTTTTAATGAATTGAGATCTAGCTTTGTAAGATATCTAAAGTAGTTACAGGATACTTCTTTAAATACAACCAGCTAGTAAATCACCTTGTGAGTATGAAATGAGGCCGTTTCTAGAAGATTATTTGAGGTTGTACTCTCCAAGTTCACTCATGATTAACCAGGCATGTTCAAGGCCACAATGAACACAATAGAGAACGATGTTCTACGAGAAAACGCAACTGTGTTATACCTGCTGTCTAACTTTACATAAAAGCTCGGATGGTTCAAGACATCATGTTCACCAGCTGGCCGAGTAAACTCGACAGGTATGAACAATGACTAGTTCAAAGCTAAAAAATGCCACCAACTCAGATACAGTTAGTTTTTCGCATATACTCTCGAAGGTCTGTCTAGTCTAGATAGTTGAGTCAGTCCATAAGGATAGTTGAGTTATTTCTATTCATGTGGGGGAATGTTGGAACTTATTTGCATAAATAAATGGGCCATTAATTTGGGTATTTGGTTTATGAAATTTGAGTTTAAAGTTTGAATGAGAAATTGATTTGGGCCATAGTCCGAGTAATTTTTTGGACCATTGATTTGCCAAAATTTACTCATTGAATTTTCTGGAAATTTTCCATTTCTGATTTTTGGAAATTTTACATTTCTGAATCTAGAAGTTTTCCTTTATTCATGGCCGACTTAGTAAAAATTGGGAATTATTCCAAATCCTTTACTGATTCGAAACTTGCGGAATACTCCAGAATCTTCAACCTCGGACTATAAATAAAGGGTCTCGTCTCTCATAATTCCTCAAGCTCTCAAACACAGAAAACTCACAGTTCTAAATTCTTCTATCTCTCTCGTCTTCATAGCTTTAGAAAGTAAGTCTTTTAATTTATAGTTTCGAGAGTATAACGTAGTTCTAGTTCGCTGAGTTCTATACCTCAGGTGCTCGAGTTATAGTTCGGATCGGTTGTATCCTGGGATTCAAAAATCATATGTTTCTGCGAGCACAAATGCAGACGATTTATTGAATTAAGGAAAAAGATAATATCTTGCCTCCGTGATTTACTGCTTATTTAAATAATGTCTTTAAATACTGTTGTTGTTTTTCGATTTCTGTTATCGTTTTTATCAATAAAATTCTTCTTTTTCTTAATTCGGTTTTAGGCTCCTACACCTCTATTGTTAAACAATTCCAGAAGACCATCGTCTCTGTTGTCGTACACCAGCATCACGATCATTTTTTTTTTTTATCACAGTCAATCTTTGCTTAATCAACTCTTAATTGACTCGACGTAGATCCAATCTCTGGCGATGAGAACATAGTACTCTCCATACCCGAGGAGCTCTTAAACGAGAGATTAGCAAATGGTCAGCGACATCATCAACATTTGCATTTAGGTTATTTAAAGCATTTAGGTGACACGTCGAAATATTTCCCACAATGCCTACAAAGACACGAATCACGACAATATTTTTTGCATACCCGGCACCCCTTAACCAAATACGGATTATGTGAAAAGCCATGTAAACACTCCATGTTCTCATTATCCCACATTGTGAGAGTAAAAAATAGTTTTTCGGCTCATGTGTATGTGTTGTCTCGTATACTATTTAAGGTCAAATGATATTACAAATTTATTTTAATATGAACAAACTAATTGAAATTATTAGTTTAAAAAATACTAAAACACATTATGGATCTGAATAGTTGTAGTGTACGGAACACACTAATCCATTTAGGACCGAAATCGGTTTTATTCACCATTGATGTATATTATGTGCCAATACAAAAAAAAGGAGCATGGTTGCGCGGAAGTGCATCTAAGAACTTATTCTCGCTTTGAAATGGAAATTGGAACTTTCATTTACCTGATTCCTAATGCTTCGTTTCTATGTATCCGCTTCTGATTCTATGCAACATAGTTGCGGAGTAACGGCAATCACATTGATTTTGCAAATAGAACATTTCGCAAACAAATTAATTCTTCATTCCATCGATTCAAGCCTACACTAAAAACATCGAAATATCACCAAGGATATCTGAAGTAATATTTAATGTAAAACAATCTTACCAATAAAAGAAATTGTATGAAAGTACATCATAATTGTGAAAGTAATTAAGAACGTCCAAGTGAATTCAACATTTGCATGGTTCTGTCACCTGTTAATGGGAAGATGGAGCTAAGGGTTATAATTAAAAGGTTTTTTCTTTGATAATTATGCTTCATATCTAAAAAATGGCATGTTAAAAGTAATAGTAGCATTTTTTAAAAATGACATGTTAGCATATCTTAAAATTTTTCAAAATGTAATACATGTTTTTAAAGAGGAATTTCAAACTGTAAATAATGTCAAAAGAGGTTTACAGATATGAGATTGATGTGATGTGTTTGGTTGGGTTGGTGGTGGACTGTACAGACATAGCTTCCACTTTTTCTGTAAATTATTTTCACTCTCTTCTTTTTTTGAGAATAACTTTCTTTGTCCATTCTCCGAGGAAAATTTAGGATATTTTTCATACTAAAAATGCTTTATTATCAAGGCAATCGTTTTTTTTTTGTCATCTAATTAAGGCAATCACAAATACCTTTTTTTTTTTTTACAAAACAAAAATCAAAAAAAGCTTTTTGGTTCCATTAAAATCCATCTTCGTGTATTATGTTAGCTAGATGTTGATTAAACAAACTTTGATTTTTTCTCATCCAACTCCAAGGTATTTTGCATGAAAAACATAAAATATTTATTAGATACAAAGAGTTCTTACTTTTTTTTTTATTTTTTTTTTAAACTTACTTGTTATTAGTTTGGAACGGAATCATAGATATTCGAACTCAGATAAAGAGATTTTAGAAAAAAAATTTTATAAAATCTACCACTTTTTGAAAATATTTTACAAAATCTACCACATTCACCACATTCTTGTTAAATCTACCACATTTTGTCTTGTAGTGACTGTGAATTGACATAATTGCCCTTGATCATCACCTATCTATTTGGATTCCGTCCACGGCCTCATGTTTGTCCATCGATTCTGGTTGTCCACCGATTCTGTTTACAACCACCGTGGCCGTTGACCACCGTCCTCGCCGTGTCCACGGCCACCGTCACCGTTGCCATTATGTTCACCATCGTCGTTCTGTCCACGACCATGGTCTCCATCTCTGTCGTTGTCACCGTCGTCATCATGTCCACCGTGGTCATTTTGTCCACGGCCATCTTCGCCGTCGTCTCCGTCGTGACCATCTTCGCCGATCTCCGTTCTGTGTACGACCATCATTGTCATCCACGTATCTGTGTTGTCCACGGCCATCGTCACCGTCGCCATCGTGTTCACCGTCGTCGTTTTATCTACGGCCATCGTCTCCATCTCCGTCGTGGTCGTTGTCGCCGTTGTTGTTGTCTCTGGCGTTGTTTCTGTCTTCTCCGTCGTGGTTACTGTCTCCGATCTCGTTTTTGTCCACAGTCTCCGGCGTTGGTTCGGCGTTGTTTCTGTCATCTCCGTCATGGTTATTGTCTCCTATCTCGTTTTCGACCACAGCCGCCGGCGTTGTTCCGACGTTGTTTTTGTCCATTTTTTCTGTTCAGAGAGAAAAGAGAAGAAGAAGAAGAAGAAGAAGAAGAAGAAAAAGGATAATTATGTAATTTAGGTAATCACTAAAATCCAAAAAATGGTAGATTTTGGAAGTAATTTGGGAATGTGTTAGATTTTGTAAGTAATTTTGGAAAAAGTGTTACCACTCATAATTTTCCCTTTTAGAAATCTCCTGACGACTGGTATTGGTAAAAATGAATAAAAAGTTGGGAAAATTGGTTGTATAACATCAAAAAAAATTATAATTCAAACTTTAACTAAAACTCCCTCGTGTGGTCAAATCTCAATCATTAGATTTAGGGCTTTTTGGTAAGATTTGAGTTATAATTTTTTTATGGCTAGTTAACAAATTGACCCTAAAAAGTTGGGATATATTTAAAAGAAATATATTAAATAGTAGAGCGCTTTTGTTTAATAAAATATCTGAAAAATAGATAAATTAGTAGCTACGTAATATTTGCACTCAAATATATTTGAATGTGTTGTTCTCTATAATATTTTTATAAATTAAAAGAAACTTAAAATCATGAAAAATATTAGTGCTTTAGAGTTTTTTTGTTTTTCAATCAGACAATACATTAATTAAAAAAATTGGTTAACCAGATGATACGAAATGGATGCTAATGGTTAATTTCTAGCTGGCCGTACAGTCTCTATGATTCAATAATGAGGAAAACAATGAATTAATATGGTTGCAGATGGATCGAGAGATACCACACGATCAGTATGAAGATGCGTGATGAGTCTAAGCACTCAGACTTCAAGACTTTGCACCGGAGAAGGCAGAGCAGCAAGAGATCATACGACGATACCTCGATAATTTATAAATAAATAAGTCGGCTACTTGTCCAGTGCCGATCCAATGTTTTTTGGTGCCCTAAGCAAGTTTTTTAAAAAGTGCACTTTTCCTATATCGTAAAAAATAGCAATATAAGTAAAAAACACTAAAAAATTTGTAATCCTGTTCATAATCCAAAGTAGTTTGTAAGAAAATAAAAACAACAACAAAATAAAATTTTATTTTAAAATATTGGTCTTTATGCATTTTTGCTTGCAAATCATTTATAAAACTCACATAGTCGAATTTTTAAACCATCTCCATTTTAATCGATTGCAAAACCAACCCATTCATTCTCTCTTATGATATGGTAGACCGCAAATAATTCTTTATTAGATTCAACTTCGAAAAACTTTTTTATACGGTGGCTACGATACCAGAAGGGTCAATAATATGCTATAAGCTTTATTTGTCAGACGTCTTTCTCGATTTAGAATATTTTTTTTACTCTGGCCTTTGCAAAAACTAGTTCACTCACAAGATTGAAAACATCCACTTGATACTCCATGACTTTAATTTGTGCAACAGTGTAAGACCAAAGAAGAGAAGATCAAAGAGGAAGCGTGAGAGAACTGAATCATTGTTTGATATTTTTTTTCTAAACAAGAATTTTAACTAATAAAATTAAATTAGTTTTGAAAATAAGTAATTAACATGTTTTTTGAGATAAGGCCCACAGACATTACAAAAGACTTTGAAAAAATGTTTTACAAATATTATTATTATTATAGTAAAAATCGTTAATATGTTTTTTTTAATTATACCTATAACAAAAATTTAAACTAAAAAAGGCCCCTCTAAATTTAGGGCCCTAAGCGGTGGCTTCACTGGCTTGCCCTCAGGGCCGGGCCTGTACTTGTCATGTAAATACTTGAATCATTTGACAATAATATTTTTTATGAGTGATTTTTAGATTCTTTTTAATGGTCAAGCAGACCAATATCTAGCAACTCCACAACAATTAAAACCATGTAAAAAAAAAAAACAATTAAAATCTCATATGGAACATGTAAGCTATAAAAACAAATAAATATGATTTTTATTTTGTTAGTAAATTGGTGACTGATTTAAAAACGTCTTAGAACATAAAAAGAAACAGAGCTGAAGCAAAATGTTGAAATAGAACTGAATCAGGACGCTGAAGCAGAAATGAAGATAGAGCTGAAGTATAACTAAAGATAGACCTGAAACAGTATTTGATGCAGGTTTTGATGAAGTTAGTAACATAATCGGATGTGGGCCATGAGGCTAACGGGTTTGAAGGCCACGTGATTTAGAACTGAAGTAGCGTTAAAGGCGTAAGTATTTATACCGAAAGACGTAAACGAAAAGACCCACGCGTCTAGGGTTTATTGAGGGAGGCACACATGTGTATGGCGTCGTCCGATCACATAAATTTGTAGATCTATTGATGGTTGTCTATGAAGATAGCAATCGTGAGAAAACGGTGATGCATCGGTGTTGCCGGTTAGTAGTCAAGCTTGCGAGCTTGATACTTATCTTCATGGGTTTGTCCATGTAGAAAAGAGCGGTAGTCAAAACGGCTGTGTTGGATTATACGTTTGCAATTGTGTATTGCTTTCTTGTTCTATAGTGGATTTATTCTGGATGTAGTCCCGGGGAGTAGGAAACGAACCCTAGTTAAAAAATTTCTTGTGTCAATTTACTTTATGCACATACACATACAAACATATAGATATAAGCTCTATATGGTACCAGTTTAATGGTTCTACCTTTGGCTTAATGGTTCTACTGACACTATTCGTTTAATGGTTTTACTGTCAGTTTAATGGTTCTACTATCAGTTTAATGGTTATACTGTCAGTTTTTGTCTCTAGAATGATTCTGCTATTGGTATAATGGTTCTACTGACACCATTTAACTTTCTTTTATTCTGCTAGAAATTTCATTATTCTGCCAGAAATTTAATCATTCTGCTGTTACTATTTATAGCCATAGTTACGAAACCGCACTTTCATATTTGACCAATTAAAGTTGTGTCATAATTTATATTTATTAGATAATTAGTCAAAGTGATAAAAAATAAGAATCAACCTTTAGTTATATATTAAAAACAATGGAAACGAGAAGCATATATACAATTGTATGTCTTTAGTTACTAGTTAGTTTTAGGAATCATAAAAATAAAGTACTAATGGTAGTTATAAGTAAATAATTAATAAATGTGGTCACTTGAAAAACAACAGAAAAACGAGAAGTGCATTGTCAAATCTATCGCATCAAATGATAACTTTTTCATGTAATTTTAGATAAACATCAGAGAACAGTCCTAGAATAGGTTCATAGACACCGTCCTACACTTGGAAACTTCAATTAATTCTTCTCAACCCCACCTTTTTATTATTTTATTTATTTTTCATGCAATGAAATGTATAAATTTATGTTTTTTCTTTTAAATTTTCTCTTTTATGTAGAAGAATCCAATGGGCTTTCATGAGTTGGTCCATTGGAGTATCCCATTGTGGCCAATAAACTTGAAATGTTGTTGTTTTCATTTAAAAAAAAAAGACTTGAAATGTTGGCCCAAAATTATAGATTAGATCTCTAGTTCTATTATTCTTTGACATGGTTTATGCTTACACATGCTTTTAGTTTTACCATTGTTACTTTGTGAAAAAAATGAAGGTTTGAAATAATAAGTATTCTTCTTAAGTTTTTACCCGCATATCTAAAAATTTCATGCCATTTGGTACTAATACCATTACCATATACACAGTCTCTATGGTTATACATATATTTTTTTTTTTTTGAGTGGCTAAATGATTCTACATTTCTATACAATTAAAGAACAAACTCTATCGGAATCGATATAAATATTATCACTTTTTTTTTGGTCGAAAAAATATTATTACTTTTTGTTTTTAATTTCAACTAAGAGAATAATGTAATACAGTTGGGTTCACTGCGTGATTCAATGCCTATGTATATTTTTGCTACAGTAACTTATTATTATTATTATTATTTTTTTTTTATAAAATTAAAAAATATTTTGCACGATTGATGATTATAAATTTGAACTTTTATTGATATTTGTAAACTTACAAAAGTTTTGAAATTTAAAAATTTGAAAAGATTACAAAAACAATTTGAGAGTTTAGAGAGAAGTGAGAGAGTTGTGCGGAGAGTGCGTGTCCCCCTTTTCTGAGTCTTGGTGTACTTATTTATAGTAAAGCTTGAATCCTTGAGAATTTTGACGTGTTGGTTTTCATTGGTTGATGAAAAGTCTTGGGTCCATGTGAGTCATTTTCCATTGTTTTCTTTTGCTTATTCTTGCCGACATGTTGATAAGTCTTTGTGGTGGATCCCATATGTCGGGTGTCTTCTAGAAGGTGGGTCCCACTTACCGGGTGTCTGTGTCTTCTAGAATGTCTTGATAACTTATTTAGAGTACATCTTATACAGATATACTCTGTATATTATTTAACGAATACAAGTAAGTAATAATATACATGATTATAATAATATACAGAGTCTACTAGAATATACATTATTTAAAATTGAAAATTTATACTACTTATAATTACATTTTTTTTTTTCATATTTCAAAGGGATCCTGAGCGAGAGGGCCGCCGAAAGGATCTTCATCTTGGTTAGTTTGTTGCATAACTTCATCGTCGGATGATGAAGCGTCCATTTCTTGACTAATTGCAGCGATAATTTGCTTGAGCTTTTCCTTTTTAGAGGAATTCTTGGAGTTTGACGAGTCTACCGATTTGGCAGGACTGGATTGCTTTGTTTGTGTTGTGTTATGTTGGGTTGGTTTAGGTTGGTTTGGATCAGAGCCAAATTGTTTAATTAATTGGCTCGGGGTAACAAGAGGTATGGATTTGGATATTGATTTGACTGCTGTGTGGGTTTGGTTTATGATCTGAAAGTATTTGGATATGTTGGTTAGGGAACAACGGTCAAGATTATACTTATCCCACCATTTGACGCGGTATTCTTTTACTAGAGAGTATGGCATATCGGTAATTTCGGTTAGAGCTTGAATAAGGTTGAAGTGCCATGAGCAAATCCATGGGATACCCATGTCAATATGAAAGGCTACTTTGGAATAGAGATTGGTGTAGTTTTTGGGTATGTGTTTGTGGTAGAAAGGGAAAGCGGTTTTGATTAATTCTTGTGGGTAAATTTGTTCGGCTGGACCGAACCAGTACCACCATTCGGAAAACCATCCTGAAAATTTTTTGGGACAGTTATTGTCAAAGGAAAGGAACCAGGAATGGTCAAAGGGTCTTAGGTAGAAGGCCCGAAGGAAGGCGTTTTGGTAATCTACATATGTATATCCTTGGATATGGAAACCAGGGGTTGAAAAGGGTTGGATTGTATGAAAGTTAATGAAGCCAAGGTCTTGGGGTAGACAAACACGACGTATTTTACAAGTTGAGTAGGCTATCTGATTAGGGTTGGATTTATCTGGATAATGAATAATTTCCGCAGACTTAGAGTCTACTAGAATATACTCATAAAAGGTACGATTTTTGACTACATTGTCGGTTGGGAAAAGGCTGTCTTGATAGAAAATTCTGTTGGTAAAGGCCTGGAGTTCTTTGAGTTTGATTGGGTTAAAAATGGGGTAGTAAAGAGGTGTTGCTTTTGAGGTTTTAGGAAATAGGCCGATTTTTGTGTAGGTGTTTGAGTAGGGTTTTTTGTTGATGTAGAAGCTGAAGTGTCAGCCACTGCTTTTGAATAGGATAGGGGAGGAAATTCGGCAAGGGCCGAAAAGCTGTTTTGAATACTCAAGGGTTTTCCTTGAAGATGTGGTTGGTTCTTAATATAATCAGATGCAGTCATCGGTTTCTTGCTCTTGTGATCAGACATCTTGAATATTTTGTTGGATATCCGATGTTTTACCCTGTAAATATTCTCTTGTTAGAAAGTCTGGTAAGGAATTATTTTCTCCTTTAATATGTTGAATATCAAAATCAAATGCAGATAATATGGCTTGCCATCTGGCAAATATTTGTTTTGAAACAAGATTTTTAACGTCTTTTTTCAAAATTTCTTTTGCCGATTTACAGTCTACTCGTAATAAGAATTTTTTATTGATTAAATCATCTTGAAATTTAGATATACAGTTAACTATGGATAAGACTTCTTTTTTGACAGTTGAATAATTTTTGTGTGGTCCTAGCCAGATTCCAGAATGAAATATAACTATAGATTCTTGAGTAGATTCCATTTGTTGTTTTAGGATTCCTCCATAACCCAATTCTGAAGCATCCGTTTCAACTATCATTTTTGCTTCAGGGTTTGGGATGGTTAGGCAAGGTAAGGTTTTAACATTTTGTTTAATTTGTTTAACTAATTGAGTATGTTGATTAGTCCAAGGCTTTGGGTTTTTCTGGAGCCTTTGATATAGTGGTTGAATTGTTTTTCGAAGATTAGGTAGGAAGTCAGAAACATAGTTCAGACATCCTAAGAATCTTTGTAATTGAGTTTTATCCCTTATCTCATCGGGAAATTTGTTAGCAAATTCTGTTGATCGTGATATGGGTGTTATTGTTCCTTGATATATATTATGTCCTAAAAATCTTATCTTTGTTTGAAATAAAGACATCTTTTTGGCTGATATAACCAAGCCATGTTTTTTGACTATGTTTAAGAACGTGTTTATGTGACTAATGTGTTGATCTATTGATGTTGAATAGACGAGTACGTCATCAATGTATACAATTGTAAATTTTGTATAGTTATTAAATATATCATTCATTATGTTTTGAAATTCTGAGGGTGCATTTTTAAGTCCGAAAGGCATTACATTCCATTCGTAATGTCCGAATGGTACCGTGAATGCCGTTTTGTATTTGTCTTGCTCTTTAATTTGGATTTGCCAGAATCCACTTTTCATATCAAATTTTGAATATATTTTTGCATTGTAAAGTCTTTTTAACAAATCTCTTTTATTGGGTATCGGATATCTAATCCATTGTAGTACATCGTTAAGTGGTTTATAATTGATAACTAATCGTGGGACTCCACGTTCTTTTTCTGCTTGATTATTTACATAAAAGGCTGAACAACTCCAAGGTGACTTGGATGGCCTTATTAGTTTCTTTTTTAATAAATCATTTATTTCTTGTTTACAAGTTTCTAGTAATTCTTTATTCATTTGGATGGGAAGTGCTTTAGTGGGTATATTTTTCTCACTAAACTCCTTTATATATGGGAGTTCGACTGTATGTTGTTTTCTTTCCCAAAATGCATTGGGTAGATCCGAACATACTTGATCGAGTAAATTCTTTTCAATAGCCTTTATTTTATCTATTACATATTGTGTTGTTAGTTGTTCTTCTATTTTCTTATAAGTTATTTCTTCTTGCAAATGTTGTATATGATTTTGTTTTCCTTTTATTAAATTTATTGTTTTATGTATTGTATTTTGTTGGAGATTTAAAATTTCTTTTGTTTTCATGGGGGATAAAAAGTCAAAAGATAATTTAGTTCCTACTACTTTAGTTACTAAACCTATTTCGGTTGCTTTGAATGGATAAATTTGAGTAATGAAAGGAGTTCCTGATATTACTTCTTGTGATAAGTTTTTTACTAAAATAAATTGGTTTTTAAAACAATAACCTTGATTACAAATTTTTGCGCATGGTAATTTATATTGCACTTTAAGTCTATCACCGCCGGCGCCACTAAGACGTTCAGTAGTTTTTTCATAATACTTTGTTGGTATTATTCCTTCTCGGATGCAGTTGAAATCTGCTCCGGTATCCACTAATGCGATTATGTTTATTTTAAAATCATGGCTTATGTGCAAATTGATAGTTACATACCATTTTTGATAATTGATTTTTTCTATTGTTTGAATATAATCCCTATCTTCTTGTGGTTCTTCATTACGTTTCTCTACGTTTTGATTACTTGATGATGCTTGATTTTTTGATTCAATTAAAGAAATTCTTGCATTAGTTTGTAATTGATTTAATTCCTGTTGATTTATCGATGCTTGTAACTCTTTAATTTGTGCTTTGATTTGTTTAATTTCATTTTGTAGTTCTCCCGTTGTTACTTGCTTAAACAAACTTTGAGTTGGGTATTTTTCAAATATTTTATTGAGACTAAAAGGTTGTGGAGTAGATATTTGTTTTTCTTGATATACTATATCTTTTAATTTTATTAAATATTCCTTTTTTGTTTCTGGATTATCTATTTTATCTATTATGTCTAATAAGAATTGTTTATCGCTTTCTTTTGTTATGACATTAATTATTTTACAATTACATAGATTATCTGATAATTCTTGTGATTCTTCGGAAGAATCACTTGAATTTTCTACTTCGTTTATTGAGTAATTACTATCAGTATCTTCTGAATGTTCTGATTCTGAAATTAAAAGTTTTGATAATTTTTCTTGTATGTCAGGTTGATCTTGAAATATCTCGTTTATTTTCTTCTTCATTTTACATTCTGTGGACCTATGTCCAGGTCTCTTGCAATTCCAACATACTATTTTTTGTTTGCTCGAATTGAATTTTTTATTTTTGGAATATCTTTGATTTTTGAATAATATTGATTATTTGGTTTTTTGTTATAATTTTCGTTTCTTTGATGATATTTAAGTTTATTGGATTTTCTTTGTCTATATTTTATTCTTTTGATCCTAGATGGTGGATTAAATCTTTCATAACCATATTGTTCACAGAATGAACCCATGGATATTTTAAATTTGAATTTATCGTTACGTTTTTTATCCTTTTGTTCTTGACATATGGACAATCCTTCCTTTTTAATAAATGAAAATAATTGACCATAAGTTATGTTATACCAATGTATAGGTTGTCCAACCGCTAATTCTTTTAATTTATTGGTTATTTTTTCTGCTAAGAAAGTTGGTAATCCTGAGATAAACCGTTCCTTCCAGAAAGGTTGATTACAATCTGTTCGTTGAAATATGTTTGCTACAAAAACATCTTTATACCATTTAAAATCTCCTAAAGTTGGGCATCTAAGGTTTGTTAATATAATCTTTTTACTTTCTAATTCTTCTGCAGGATTTCCTAGAAAATGCATTGTTATGGTGTGGATTAATACTTCTACACCATTTTCTTTTTCAGTTTCTACTGTGAAACCTTCTGGATCTAACGTTCTTATGATTTCTACATGATTTATGATTGAATCTTGAAGATGTCTATCTAAAGAATTATCCCACCAATATTTTAATGCCCCGGTAAATCCGGTTATTAACATAACGCATACAATCTCTAAACAAATATTAAATCCGGTTATGATATAAAAGTTCAAAGTTAAAGTTAAAGTTAAACAAAATCCGGTTATTGACTGTACAATCTTTAACTTTGAACTTTTATATCATAACCGGATTTAATATTTGTTTAGAGATTGTATGCGTTATGGTAATAACCGGATTTACCGGGGCATT
>OY755204.1:42955848-43150952 GCA_963576765.1 Draba incana
CGGACTGTTGCCATGCGGACTACCTATCAAAGCCAGGATACAACTTCCTCTATCATTCAAAGATTTACTAGAAAAACATTCAAGAGATATTGGTGAGGATAAGTGCAGTTTCGGTGAATCTTCTTGGAAGTGCAATGTTTGCTATGTTGGAGACCACTTTGGTGTCTCTTTCCAAAGTTTTGAAGATTTCGCCACGCATCTCGCTTGTCGAGCACATCAACGCAAGGTAATCTACTATTTTAGACAGAATTCAAAGCTCTCTGTTCTTAAGCTTTGATTTGTATATTCACTTCTTCTCTTTGGATGGTTGATGCTTTTGTAGTTTCTCTTTCTTACTTGTAGTTTTGTTTGCCTAATTTTGACAATAAGAATATGCATTTATTTTTCAAGCAGTTGTTGGACTGGGTGCCTAGGAATGTTCGGCTGGGTTACTCAAGAAGAAGAAGAAGAAGAAGAAGAAGAAGAAGAAGAAGAAGAAGAAGAAGAGATTGGGCGATGGTGTTGTTCTTCTCTAAATGTTGGGTTGACTTTATTACAAGTGTTTATTTCCAAGTCTTGGTTTTCTTTACCCGAACTATAACCTAATTTTATTTCGTATTTTTATCTAGAATTCGGATTAAAATAATTAATAAGCATGCTTTTCAGTTTGGTTTTAGCTTATTGTTTCTCGCTCATCGGTTTCGAAATTTGATTTTACACATAACTCGTTCGGAGAAACCGATCCGAAAGAAACCGAAAATGTCACTTTTGAAATGTACAACTCTTGGATTATTTTTTCAAATATACTATTTTTGGATTATTTTTTTATTAATATGCCATTTATTAATCCGTTTAAAAATTTTATATCTTAAAATTCTCAATTTTAAATAATATTTTGATCTCTAACAAACCTTATACAAAAAAAACTAACCCTAATATAATATAGTAAACCCAAATATAAATAATTTAAAAATTTGGAAAAAGTGATAGTGACAAGTGGCATGTCAGAAGTAGCATATTTTGAAATTTCTCAAAAAGAAAAGATGACCAAAACCGAAATTTCTTTGGAAATTTAAAATAAATCTCTCTGAAATTTGAATCTTAACCGTATGAACCGAACCATTCAAAATATATACGGTTTTATTTTAAATATGAAAGTTTAAAATCCGAAAAACGATCGAAAACTAAACCGAAGTCAAGATTGAACACCCTTCGTCTGATTTTCTATAACTACTACAACAAACTTTTGGCCCATCTTCTTAAGAACCAAAAACCAGTTTGAACACCCTTCGTCTCATTATGTCTATTGTTACTTTTATGAAATGATTACATCTAGAGACACTTAAAGTCATTTAAAGTAATTTTATTCCTAAATAAGTGAAAAAGAAAGTTGCATAAGTTTTGGTGAAACTAAGGGTATGAAAGTAATTATAAGTGAGATAAGTGTGTTGCATTCCAAAAATGTGTCAAATATTAACTTTTTAAGATAAAGTGTATATGGGTGTAATCAACTCATAAGTGAAAAAGAAAGTTGCGTAAGTTTTGGTGTTTGTAAGTGCGATAAGTGTTGCATCCCACAAGTGTGTCAAATGTTAATTTTTTAAGATAAAGTGTTTGTGGATGTAATCGACTCTACTTTTATTACACCTTATTTTACGAGATGCATGCAGAATTGCATATAGCAATAATACCATTAATCATCACCATCCCCTTAAGTGGTTTGCTTAGATTAACCTCAATACAAATCCTTGCAAACCGAGCCCTCTGAAATTGTAACGTCGTTGGATCCACTCTAATTGGCTTTCCCAACCCTCTAGCGATTCCCATCTGGATCGTTTCAGGGTAAAAGTTTACCGGAATATTGGATAATCGGACCCACACCAGAGTTGTCAAAATCTCATCGCATACTGGATTAAAATCCGGTGTCTAGGCCTGAACCATCAGGTGACTACCAAAAGCACGCCACAGACCCCCCGTCAGAGCCGCCATGTACTCTTCCTCTGCAGCGAAACGAATCATGAAAAATTGACGAGGGAGGTCCATGACATACATAGCTCCCGCCGGATTCCAAAACTCTCGAAGCTTCTTGTTTAAAACAGAGACTGAGATGTTACGCCCTAGCACCTTGACGATCATACAGTTCTTCCATAGACCATTCATTGCATCTCCTATTGTTACCACCGCCTCTCTCTCCTCCCCATCGGGAAATTCAACACTCAGTCGTGCCTTGACAAACTCCTCCGCTACCACCTCTGTTGGTCTCCTCATACCCCCGACATTACCCCCCATCACCTTGTTCACCCACGAACCCGATTGATCAGGTGGCTCTCCCGGCGGCTGACTCTTGTCTCGCACATTCACTATCATCGCCTCACCATCACTCATCATTTTCTTTCTAAAAAAAATTTAGTGTTTTTACACGCTTATGCTTATGAAACTATATTATATTAGCTCTCGAAGCATATTCTAGTTATTAAATCCCAAGTTTCGGTTCAAAGAATAGGCAAATGAAACTATCAATTAGGAATTTAAATTATATCCTAAAAAATAAGTAACTAAAAATGAAAATTTTCATAAATGCAAAATGTGATATACCTTTTCGGATATTAACATATGAGATCAAAGAAGCATTAGATCAAACATCCAAAAAGCATTAGAGCATTCTCAATGAGGGTTTTTCATATTAAAAAAATATATAAAAGAAAAAAAGGAAGAGAGAGAGAGGGAGAAAAGGTTCTCAAATAAAAATTTTTGAGATATCCATGAGAACTCTATGATGCATTTGTCAATATATAATTGACTCACTTCTTTTTAAAACAAATAATTTTAATTACACAACTACTAATTAAAATATTGTTTTCTTTTTTATTTGAGAACTTCATAAGAGTTTTCGTGGTTGGGGATGCCGTTAGACCGGCGGGTCTTGAAAATCCCAACAAAAAACTATGTGGAATATTGTAGACAGTTATTGGCGAGAAAAAATGATTTTTCTTATGATAGTTATGGCGAAGTAGTATTGCTAAAAACTTCATATTTTGATTATCTATTATAAATTTGAAATTGCATTTGGGAATAGATGTGATATAGAGTGTGTAGGGGTCGACTTTCCCCCTCGAAGATCAATAGAAGAAATGACTAAGTCTGGATGAAGAAGAGCTCCCGTGAACGCCTTTGATCCATCAGCCGGTCAGAAGACCTGCGAACCACCGGTAATACCAAAGTAAGCCGGGTGAACCAACTTAAAGACATTGGGCTTCCACTTACCAGGCCCAATTCGGTGCAACCCAAATAATTGGGCCTAGCCGAATTATAGATGGGCCGAACAGCTGATGGGCCGGCCGACTTAAGGAGTGAAGCTCAAGTAAAAACCCTAACCGACTTAGTTTACTATATATATTGTTATATTGCCCTCATTAGACGGGATCACAAATTTCACACAAAAACCCTTGTACTCACTTTCACAGCTACACAGCTAATAAAAACTTTTTTCTCTATTTTGTTCTTGATTTCTAACTCAGAAGTTTTGCAGCTCTTCCGCAAACCCGACAAATCTAATTGTAGGAATCCACTTCTTACAGAGTGCATGGATTAGATGTCTTCGGAGGAAAAGATGGATATATTGCTAGAAAAAATGTTTTGAACGATGACATGTGACTTATTAAATTGATGGTTCGATTGAAAATGTCATATCAAGTATAAAAGAGAATCACATATTTGCAGAACATTCATTTTACGATAGAATAAAATGCATTATATTCGAAGAGTTTTAGACTAATAATTTCTTCACATTTACCTCTACAGATGTGTATGTTTTTTTTACATCAAGTTCTTATATGTACCAGTTTCATTTCCTGCAAATGAACACATATTAACATGCGACTGTAACTAAAAATAAATTTTAATTGTCAATTATAAGTTGGGAATGATTGTTAATTAATTAGCTACATACAACAATATTAAATATCCTGCAAATTGCGTAAATTTGTGATGAGAGTGATTGTTAATTAACTACATACAATAGTGAAACTTTTCACGTAAGTTGTAAATTTGTGATATGGATCTTATAATAAATCTATATCAATTAAATACAAATATTAAATTGGCTTTAATCCATCATTCAGTTATTTACTATTCATGCATCCACAAAAATTTGTAGCCGTGATTTCCGTCTTATGATAGAATTTGACGTTTATAACCATTAAAACAACAAAAGTGTGAAAAGATATGCCATCTATGTTTATGATTTTAGGGTTACGTTGTGGTCTGACTGGGATAATTTGGACTGCTACTTCGATACCGTCAGATTGGAAGATGGGTCAAGTTTTGAAGTAGATCTTAACAATGGAAAGCTTATGGAAATGCTCATTAAACGAAGAAAACGAAGAATATGTTAAAACCCCTTAAAAGTGTCCTAAATAAGACACAAATCCAATATTTTGGATCTTCTTTTTTTTTGTTTAGTTATATTAGAGCATGATTATTGTAGACACCATGGTGTCTAAAGTGTATATAAAATTATTAAAATGGTTGTAAAAGGAAGAAAGAGAATGTTGTTATGGGGTATGTTGAAATATAAAATTAATAAAATTTGATTAAAAGAAAGAGAGAGTGTTTAAAAAGGAAGAGAGAGTGTCTAAAATTGGATCTTTTGGAGAGAGTGTTTAAAAGGAAAAGAGAGTGTTTAAATATAAAATTAATAAAAGTTGAGTAAAAAGATGAAAGAGAAGGTATAAAGTTGAATAAAAGGAAAAGAGAGTGTGTGTTTTAATAATTTTATATTACAATTGGATCCCTTGGGGTCTGCAATAATCGTGGCCTTATATTCACAAGACATTATAATTAGACCCTTTAGGATGTGCAATGCACATGCTCTTGGTCAATTTTTTAATTTCTTTGTTTTCTAATGGTTTCCGCTTAAGTTTCAGAAAAAAATAACAAATTTAAAAAAACCAAAGTGTGAAAAGAATTGGATTCTGACATATAAGAACATGTTGCATTCTTTTTTACATATTCCATGTTATAGGACGGTACGGACAAGTTGCAGAATCAAAGGTGATTTGGCATATTAAATATACTATCTTATGTGTCGGTAAGTTAATCACGTACGCTGAAAATGATGATAACCTTTTATTGTTTGTGATATAAGAATAACGACTCTTGAGATCAAAATTGGGGCACCTTTAATCTCTTGAAGAAGAAAATGCAAAACTATATATGTAAATTTACATTTCTGTAGTTTATTTTTAAGTTACTACTTACTACGTGGCTGCTTCACTATCAAATCCATCTTCTTGGCCATGAGCTTGACTTTCTATAAATCATATTCTTAGAGTTGGGAATAAAGTTCAGTTTTGTAAGATTTGATTTCATGCATGATGATAAGGCTAAAACGGAACCACAAAATTTGCCTTTTATGGCAAGTGGTCATACAAAAATATTCTTACTTCTGGCGATAATAGCATACAATCTCGAGTTTTCGCGAATATTGAAAAAGTAAAGGAGCTGGAAACTTTGTATTACGTATCAAAACCTACGTCAAAGTGCTCCGTACAAAGAACCCAAGATTTACGTACCTTAAGCTATATATAAAGGACCCTAGTAGACCCTTCATTTCATCAAACACATAAAACTCAAAGTCATTTCTCATCTTCACCCAAAGATTTCACAATATCGATCTCTTGAGTTCTCCACTACAAGAAAACATGGGTTATTCCTACGGCCAAATCCGTCGGAATAGGCCCTATTCCGACGGATTTGGTCCGTCGGTTCTATCTCGTCGGAAATAAAAATCTGTCGGAAGTCCGTCGGAACAAACCGACGGATTTCCGACAGAACATGGATAACCGGAATCCGTTGACAATCCGTCGTAATGCCGTCGGATAACATAATTTCGACGATATTCCGACGGATTATGAAACCGACGGTCTAAGAATCCGACGGAAGTCTGACGGCCAAGGAAACCGACGGATTCCTATCACGTCGGCAATCCGTCAGTTTCATAATCCGTCGGAATTCTGTGCTCCGACGGAATTACGACGGATTACGTCGGGAAGTAAACCGACGGATTTCCGACGGATAAATAATTTTTTTTAAAAAAAATTAATTATTTATTAAAAAAAATATATATTAAATTAAATTAATTATATCAAAATAAAATTAAAATTAAATTAAATTAAAATTAAATCAAAATAAAATTTAAATTGTTTTACAACCAATTTAAAGTTTTACAATAAAATTAAAAACTCCTAAAACTCTATTCCGGCCGATGAGTACGGAAGAACACGTTCATCTTCTCTTCCATTGCACGATATCGTTCCTCCGCCTCCGCCTTCTCTCTCTGCCGCAGTTCCTCCGCCTTCTCTCTCGTACCGCTCCTCCAAAGAGCTAAGCCGCTGGGTCAGCTCGGCGTTTTGTGCTACCAAGCTGCTACCACCGTGATAGCGACCCGACGAAACGGATGAGGAACTGTCTTCGGGGAGGCCGTAGACACGACCTCTGTTCTTAGGGGTACCCTAAGAAAAAAAAATCAATCAATTCAAAACGTATTAGTAGTAAAAAGTATTTTAAATGTGTTTAAAATTGACACGTTTACTTACCTCGAAAGTGAACTCGTTGATCATCTCGAATGGAACTTCGGTTGGCGGCGAAGTTCCATCGACGATCGGTTGCGATTGGAGGTACTGCTGCCCGAGCCTCTCCACGCTCTCCACGATATCCCGAGCAATCGCATCTTGGATTTCACCAGTCTTTCTGTTGGTGTGGGCATCTTTGATCACATCAAGATGCGAAGGACGCACACCGGTCTTCACAAACTGTTATCATAGTCAAGGACGGAAAATGTTAGCAATAATTAAAAATTTTTGTAAAATTAAGAAAATTACTAGTTGCTCTACACGTGACGCCTTGCTCGTTGCACCGAGGTTATGGGTCGCCTGTCCCTTCCCCTTCCGGTTACTCGAGTTTTTTCCGGAGGTCTGTTGAGTGTCCTCCCGTTCCCAATGTGCAACTAAGCCAGCCCATAATGCTTCGTCATTTTTAAGAACCTTAGGCACCTTCTGACGTCGGAGCCACCCGTCCTTCCACTCGTTCATCTTCTGCGAGTACTTTCTACTCGCCTTTTCGTCGAATTTACGTCGGACCATAGTGGTCAGCTGCGGGTCCCACGTAAATTCTTGCTGCAAAAAAACCATACACGAATTAATATTGACAAATGGAATGTAATATAAAAGATGAATTTTTAATTGAAAATATGAATACATACCGCAAATTGCCGAAACCATGTGTCCAGGTCTTCCATCGGCATCGAATGATAAGTGGGATACGGCTTAGTTATCAAGCAATTGATCATTGCGTTGATAGAACTCGAAATACCGTTTCCCGAAAATTCAAACCTACACGGTATTTTGTTTCATTTTTTGTTAACAATTTTATTAAGCTAATATAATCCTATAAATTTTAAAAAGTACTCATTACCAGGTCGTGTTAGGTGGTGCATCCGGATCAAGGTGAGTCAACCTATCCCGACCGGGTTGCGACACAAACTCCTCGATGCTCATTGCCGTAGGAGCAGAGGTAAATGCACCCATACGAGGAGTGTCGGGGATTTGCGACTGACTCGCAGTCCCACCTCCCCTACTGGAAGCACCGAGTCCGCTAGCCTCATGAAATCGACCATAATCCCTACGATTTCCAAAATTTTTACAAAACTTTTAAATTTTCTTACATATTTTAAATTATTATGTCAATTATAAATTTAAAATTTACAATCTTTAGTACGGAGTTTGGGCTTTTGGGATTTTGGGAATTTGTGATTTTGAGATTTTGAGATTTCAGAATTGATGGAATTTAGGATTTATGGTAATTTGGTAATTTGCGATTTTGGAATTTTGTTATGAAGGAATGAAGTAACACTCCGACATCACGAAGACGAAACACGTAAAATTTTGTAAATGGTATAAAGGTTTTTTTAGATATAGTGATTTTTTGATTTTTTCATCTTATATATATAGATTTAGGGATTTAGGATTTGTTAAAATAATTAAAAAAACATTAAAAAAAATTTGACAATACAATTTAAAAAAATTAAGGGACTCGCTCAATGTTGGGAGTTCATGCAACTATTATTGACAATGTTAAGGAATTAGAGGTTTATGAAAACCAAGGCAACATAGATAGAACTTCTGGGATTCACGGCCTTGGATGTTTGATTGGCAGAAGATAAATTATGACGGATTATGTTGCCATTCGAAGAGCCAATCCCATGAAAACCAGAAGTTCTACCTATGCTGGCTTAACATTGTTTAAACCAGAACCCTTAAGTTCATACATCCCTAATTACTTAACATTGTCAATAATTCTTGCATACAACTCCCAACATTGATCGAGTCCCTTAATTTTTTTAATTTGTATTGTTTTTAAAAGTTTTTTTAATTTTTTATAAAAGTTACTTAAAATTTAAAGTTACATGTTTTTAAAAGTTACATATTTTAAAATTTTATAAATTTAAGAGTTACATGTTTGTAAAAGTTTTTAAAAAATTTTTAAATGTAAGAGTTTTTTTGTTTTTTTTTAAATTTTTAATCAAGAATTTTAACAATTGTTTTTTTATAGAATTTTGTATATTAATCATATTATAAATCTCAATAAATCCTTTAAAATTACAAACACTTATTAGAATTGAAATTCAATTAATTGCAAATGGTAAGTTCCTAAAATTATCATAATACCTAAATCCATATATCCATAAATCCCTAATTTCTCATAATTTCAAAATTCATAAAATTTTCTAAATCCATAAATTCATAAAATTTTCTAAATCCCTAAATCTTAAATTCCTAACCATCTCATAATCACAATTTCAATTGAATAACACACAATTTGAAGAACAAATCCGTTCATAATATTTAAAATCAACAAAAACTTACATTGTCTCATTAATTTGGTGAGAGAGTATGTGAATTGGAATGGGGACATCGGAAAAATGGTGACAAACGGCGGCGATTCGGCTGCAAAACGGCGGCGATTCGACGGTGGCGATTTGGGAGAAAAAGGAATTATCTAGTTCTGTCTACGGGGAAGACGAAGTCTGTGATTTTAAAGGACAATGCGACGGAATTCCGACGGAATTTTGACGGAATATTAAAATCCGTCAGAATTCCGTCAGATGTTCCCGCTTTTTCGATGAGATCGAAGTGTTTAGGCGCCACGAAATTAGGGTTTTCCGTCATAAATCCGTCATAAATTATGACGGAATTCTTACGGAAATTTTTTTTTTTAATTTTTTCAGGATCCGACTAAAACAAATATAAAATTAATAATCCGTCAGAAATCCGTCAGTATTTATGACGGATTTCTGACGGATTTCTTCAAATCAATTATTTTCTACTCTGAGATAGAAAAAATTAAATAAAAGTATGAATACGTTGGACATAAGGTTATTTATTTTTCCTTGCTCCGAATATAAAATATTTCATTTTAAGATTCGTAATAAATTTAAAATATTTTTCCTTTCTCTGATTGATATATTATGATTTTAGCTTCTTTTACTTTTTGTTTTCTATTGGTTTTCGAGTCTTTCAAGTTCTTTTTGGTCTCTTTTGAGGTTCTAGGAGGCTCTCGAGCATTGTTTACGCATTGTTTACGTTAACACAAAATCAGTCGGAAAACCGTAATATGACATATAAAATCATTGATAAACAAAACATTATTTTCCTTAATTCAATATTACATTACACATATAAAAATATGACATTACAAATAAAATTTGACATTAATTAGGAAACATATAGGAAATATTACACATAACAACATAATCCGGATAAACTCGTACAATGGATAATCGGAAAATATTAAATTCATGGAGGGGTCGGATGTTTATTTATCATCTGAGTCTGGAACTGTTTCATATTCGTACCCAGTAGTTCCTTCATCTTCCTCATCCATGGTACCTACTTCCGTTGGTTGGTATTCAACAATCATTGAATTAGCACCGATTATCTGTGTGAAAAATGAATTTAGGTAAGTCTTCCCAGCAATATTTATAAACGTATGATATACATCTACCTTAACAATGTTACGCTCTGTAATGTTCAGGTACTTTGAGTTCCTGTTAAAACGGCAAACGGAAATATTCTTTAGGATGACCACCGCACCTACGCCAGTCGTGAGTCTGTACTCGTCATTCTTGAAGATGTTATGATGCATGGTTCCCTCGATTTTTCCTGAAGGATCTTTTAAGGTTACTAGCAGATCTCTGTTCATTAGGGGTCAAACTAGAGAGCATAGCCACAATCTGGTAATGAAATAGCTAGAATATACTTGTCAGATAAATTGTATCTCTAAATGTTAATAAAATTGATCGAAAACGTAAACCTTTTTGACTTTCACAAATTGTGAATGCGGGGATTGAATTTCTGCAACCTGGGTCCAGAATGGTGTGCTCCGATTGTTATAAGAACCTACATGTATGAATGATAGATTTAGTATTTGTCAGCCACAATCATTATTGTTAAAGTAAAAACGGTAATTATATATATATATATATATAGCTTCACGGATTATGTAATCGATAGTAGAAGTCCACCGAGGACTACTAAAATCCTGGTCGGCCTGTGGTGCCTCATTAATGACCTGACGAATAAAATCTTGTGTTGGGTGTGGCTGAGAACTTTCACCTCGCATCACCTTTGCATCATGAGACCTCTTCCGAAACAGGCCTCGCCGTACGACTTGGCCAGGTCCCGGTATTACGGGCATTTGGTTCTGGGATTGTTGAGTTGGATGGAGTGAAATTGTCGGTTGAGCATCAGTAACATTTAAGTTATCGTAAGGAGGGCTTGAAGGAACAAGAGTTGTGTTTGGAGGGTTTTGACCGTGGGCTCGGTTTTGCATACAATAATTCCAGAGATCTCTGTTTGCCATTACGCAATTGAATTTTTATGTGTTGTGATTTTGTGTTCAAATTTGTTTATGAAGGAATGACAAAATGTGCAAACTTATGTAGAACGGATTTCCGTCGGAAAACCGTCAAAAAACTCTGACCTAACACCCCACCAATCCCATCGGCCACTGCACTTGATTTATTAACCACTCAAACTTTGCCGACATATGAAACCATTGGCAATCCGTCAAAAATCCGTTACATAGTTATGACGACATAGCTCCGTCGGAAATCCGTCAGTACAGCTGACCAATCAAACTTTGCCGACATCGTTTAGTCAAAAATCCTTCAGTACAGCTGACCAATCAAACTTTGCCGACATCGTGTAGTAGGACGGATTACAGACGAAATACCGACGGTTTATACATATAACTTCTACTATAAATACACATGATGGAGTGTATATCTTCTACACCTCTCAATAACACAAAAATGTCTTCTAGCTCTCCTAATGAAGACGCAAAAACAACATCCGAGGCTAATTTTTTTTTATATTCCAAAATACTCGTGGGAAACCCCTGGTTATTGCGACGAATTCACTCAAGAGATTCCCACTTACTCGTGGGAATTTGATACGTGCTCACCAATCCATAAAGAAGATTCCACATCAACAATAGTGCATGACAGCCAGTGCTCGCCAAACATCCACCACATTCCAAAATTGTCCTGGGAATCGGCATCTCAGTGCGACAAATACACTAAAGATATACCCACATACTCGTGGGAAGATGATTCATGCACTCCAAAAAATGAAGATGGGTTCGGTTTTCCTAATCACAAATACGATAACCAGACAGAATGTCCTGACCAGAAGTTGATTGTCAAAGCCGTCCAACTATATCAATTTACTGAACCGTCATATACTTACGGTGGAAGTACTTCAAATGAATGTAAGGATCAGTACTATGATTTTGAATTCGCCCGAAGCCTAGAAAAGCCAAACTTAAATATATATGTTGATGCAATGAAAAGTGAATTGTGCGACCAATTTTTAGATTCTCCATCAAAGGAAAAAAAGGGAAAGAAAATCACTAAATGGTTCTAACCAATGGTAAGTTTGGAGTGGATACAGACATATGGTGTGTAAATAAATATTGTCTATTATGTACTTGTACCATAACCGTTGTGTGTTTAATATTTGTAAGTCTTTACTCTACCTGTGTATTAAGTTGTTTTAAATTTTATGTTTCATTAAATGTAATGTTTTATTGGAGTTGCATTATCAAAATATATCGTTAATTAGTAACCGGAATTGATTATATACTATTAAATGTCAATGATATACAAGATTCGTCTGCAGCTTACATTGTTATGCTTCCTTTAAATCTATATCAAACCCGAGTTCGAATCCGGGGTGGTGTGCAATTTTATATATTATTTTCTTATTTGTCTGTCATAATACTCAGATTGTCTTCCACAATCGGATTTGCTAATGAGCAAAGCCAAAATATTGTAAATTTTTGTATATTATGCAGTACACTATATTATAGGGAACACACAAATGTGAGAGAACAACATGAATAAGCAAACATTTATTCACAAATTATTATTCTGAATCTCCGGAGGAACCTTTACTAGGGATGAAGTCTGAATCGTCGTCAAATTCTCCACGTGTTTCCTCTTCGTCCGAATGCACTAGATCATCCCCGACATGTGTGACATCAACGACAAGGTCAATGTTATCCATCTCCTCAACAGGTGACATTTGTACACTTCTCGATGGTTGTAGAGCATCATGTTCTGGAACTCCATAGATTTTTCCTCTCGGGTTTATTGGAATTACTGTGATCCACGGATCTGTACGGTAGGAAACTCGAGGATATTGAATGTAGCAAACCTATTAATAATTAGTGGATATTGTTAATATACATGAACAAAAAACCTTAACTATGAGTACGTAGGTAAACATATTAGTGTATTGATACCTGGTCTATTTGAGACACAAGGATAAATGGATCGTAATATTATAGTTTCCGGCTTGAATTTATCAAAATAACACCAAGAGGGTCAACTCGAACCCCTCGACCATTGGATGGGTCATACCAATCGCACATAAACACAATGCACCTCAAGTCCAACATTCCTGGATAGTGGATTTCCAAGATTTCTTTCAAAATCCCATAGTACATGGTATCACCGGATTGCGCCGAAATACCATAGTCCGAAGTTGACCTTTGACGTCCTTCCTCACGGATCCTGAATGAATATCCCCTAGTGCAAAACTTGGGATATGAAGTCGCGGTGCTGCGTAAACCATGAACAAACTCCACTAACCATGTCGGGATCTGTGATTGACCACTTGGTATACTTTCGGAAACCTAAAAATGATATAAGTAAGATATAAGTAATATATGAACGTGAAAACACGGAAAAGTAAGCGTAAGTAATTATATTAAACTTACATAACATTTCAACCACCCCGGAAATTCTTCATCTTTCAAGACAGTAAGTTCGGCATCTGTCTTATCAGAATGGTAACCATGTGCGAGAGACATGTTGATCCTGTAACATAACAGTCGTTAGTAGATAAAGGCAAATAATTCCATAAATTTAGTATAATAACTGATATACCTTTCATACTCCAAAATTTTGTCACAGTTTCTGAGGATATAAATATGCAAATGTATGACCTCTTGTGGTGATAGTTTGCGTTTCTTTCCTTTTCCAGTTGCTCGACCAACTTGGGCAAACAACTCAGGAACAACCACGGCATAGACTGTTTTCTCACCTCTATCATCATGTTGGACAGGACGTCTCGCCTTAGTACAGACTTCCGATGGAAAGTAATATTCGGCAAAGTGTGAGACTTCCTCGTTTAGGCTTTGTGCGATAATAGATCCTTCAACCTTGCTTAAATTTTTAACCTTTTTCTTCAGGTGGAACATGTAACGCTCGAACGGATACATCCATCGGTATTGAACAGGGCCTCCTAAGGCTGCTTCTCGTGGGAGGTGAATAGGATGGATTACAAAGACGGTGGGAATATCTTCTCAAGATTACAAAGGAGAACCGGGATATTGGCCTCCAAGTTACATATCCCATGGACGGTAAGCGTTCTTGAACATAAATCTCGGAAGAATGCACCAACTCCTATAAACGAAAATGAAACAAGTTAGTACATATATAGTACCATATATGGTAGTGAAAAACTAATGGGAGTAAGAGATGCCCTCGAACAAATCAATGGCAAGTCGAATCTAGATTTCCAGTTGTCTTTGGTCTTTCCTGAGACGTTTAAGATGGTGTTCAAGATGTTGTCAAAGAAATTCTTTTCAACATACATGACATCTAGATTACGCCGCAGTAGATGGTCTTTCCAGTAAGGCAAATCCTAAAAAATACTCTTCTTGTGCCAATTGTGATATTTCCCACAACCGTCGACGGGGTGATGGCCATTACCCCCACATTCAGGAGTTCGCTCTGCACCAAAATCTCGTAAGTGTTCCAATATGCTTCGACCATCTATCTCAGAAAGTGGACCATGTAACACTTGTAAATTCTTCCTGAAATGTCTTCTAGACCGACAATATGGATGATTTGCCGGTAAAAAACACCTATGGCAATCAAACCATGAAGTCTTCCTTCCATGCTGCAATTGGAATGCTGTAGTATTGTCTTGGTAATAAGGACATGCCAATCTTCCATGCATTGTCCATCCAGATAACATACCGTAGGCCAGAAAATCGCTTATGGTCCACATAAGAACCGCACGCATGTTGAAATTCTGCTGGATTGAAACATCAAATGCCTCAACACCATGCTCCTACAACATCTGCAACTCACAGATCAATGGTTGGAGGAATATATCGAGCGACCGTCTTGGATGATCTGGCCCGGGAACTAGAATTGAGAGAAACAAGAACTCTTGTCGCATGCACATAAATGGAGGCAAATTGTAAGGTGTTACGATGACCGGCCACAATGAATATTTTCTTCCATGCTTGCCAAACGGTTTGAAACAATCAGTGGATAAGCCTATGTATATATTTCGTCGTTCATATGCAAAATCTGGATATACGGATTGGAAGTGTTTCCACGCTTCCGCGTCAGAAGGATGCGTGATATCTCCATCTTGACTATGCTCTGCATGCCATCTCATAGCCTTAGCTGTGCGGTTTGATTCGTACAGCCTCTTCAACCTCTCCGTTAAGGGTAAATACCACATCCGTTTGAATGGAATCTTCACCTTGCTGCCACTTGTGTCCTGGAACCGGGGTTTCTGGCAAAATTTAAATTTGTTTCGCTTCTCGTCTTCTCTCCAGTATATCATACAGTTGTCGATGCACACATCTATAACCTGGTAGGGCAAACCAAGACCGGCGACAAGTTTTTGGACCTCGTAGTATGATCCTGGGGCCAGATTATCTTCAAGCAAAACATCTTTCACGAACTCGGCGATTGCATCAACACATTTTTCGGACAAATTATAATCAGTCTTCAGGTTCATCATCCTACTAGCAGAAGATAGCGGTGAATGATCATCCCTACAACCGTTGTATAGTGGTTGCTTTGATGCGTCTAACATATCGAAAAACCTTCGAGATTCTAAATTATGTTCTTCAACCCTATCACCCTCATGATACACACCCGAATGCAAATTTTCTCTAAACGCATCGTTAACCATCGCAACCGTACTTACCCCCAACATCTACTTCCGCTTTAGGTTCCCCTACGCTAAACGGAAAATAAGGTTCATTGCTACTGGTACTACCATATTCATAATTCCTTCTCCATGTAAATACCAAACCTTATATCCCGCCCTAAATCCATATCTATATAAGTGGTTCCAAACAGTAGGAACCGCAACACTAATTCTATTACAGCAATTAGAACAAGGACATTTGATATCCTGACCTTTGTTGGTCGCCTCTTGATTTCTAGGTAACTGCATGAACTCGCAAATACCTTGAGCGTATTCAGTCGTTAATAAGTTCGACCCCTCTTCCATCATTGGCTCGTCCATCCATGACCGAAAATATGAAGAACACATCTCTTAATTTTTTTTTTTTTTTTCAAATGTTGTTATAATGAATGTCGGAAGAAATGTGAAAACTTATGTAGAATGGAAATCCGTCAGAAATCCGTCGGAAAACCGTCAAAACCTCCGACATAACAACACTTCAATCCCATCGGCCAACCCAGACGATATGTTAACCACCCAAAGTTTGCCGACATTGGGCCCCGTCTTAATTTCGTCGGAATTCCGTCAGTCAGACAGAAAAATCTGATTTCTGTCGGTTTTCCGTCGAAATGTCGACGGCATACAGACGGTAATCCTGGTCGTCAGAATTCCGTCAAAATAAACCGACGGAGTACTGATGAAAATTTTTTTTGTCGGAAAACCGACGGACTTCCGACAGAATTGTCCGACGGGAATTTTGACGGACAGACATTCCGTCGGAAAACCGCCTGTTTTCTTGTAGTGCTCTATCTTTCCAAATTCAATCCCTAATTTCTTATTTCAAATAATGCACACCCATATTAATTATTTTTATTTTTTTTGGTAAGTTCCATATTAATTATTTGTGAGTGAGTTTTCAAACACTTTCCGATATACCACTAATGGAAAAGCTACAGAAGATGATCTCCGAGAAATCGGTAGTGATCTTTAGCAAGAACTCATGCTGCATGTCTCACACAATCAAGACTCTATTCTTAGACTTTGGCGTGAACCCAACGATCTATGAGCTCGATGAGATCACCCGAGGAAGGGAGATAGAACAAGCATTGGCTCAGCTTGGGTGCAGTGCAGCCCGACCGTGCCTGTGGTGTTCATAGGAGGGCAGCTCGTTGGTGGAGCCAATCAAGTCATGAGTCTCCATCTCAATCGATCTCTTGTTCCAATGCTTAAACGTGCCGGGGCTTTATGGCTTTGATTTTACAATAAAAGAGGATTGCTAATAAATAAAGATATAATGGAACTAACTAAAGTGGACAAAAAAACACATGCACAATTGCACATGTATGTATGTACGAATGAATGATGTGTCTATCAAAGTTTTGAAAAGATAGATTATGAGTTTACCTATTTTGTAATGTGGGTATATCTAATAATAAATCAGCTGATGTTAAATTTCTCCTTTCTCATACTTTTGATTATTTATTTTTATATATGCATGCATATAAAACAAAATTTGATTATTTATTTTATATATGCAGAACTTTTTATATTTTTGATTGCTCCAATCTTCTAACAAATTAATTTATATCAACTAAAACAAAAGTTCTGAATTTGCATAAGTCCATCCTTTAATTCTTCACTATCCATCTACAAAAATAATTATAGCAGTGATTGTTCAATCTCATGATAGAAAATGACGTTTCTATATAACCACTAAAATAACGAGGTGTGTAAAGAATTGGATTCTGACATATAAGAACATCATTTTTACATAATCCATGTTACAGGACGGTACGAGCAAGTTGCATAATTAGATGTGATTTGGAATATTACGTATATTATCTCATGCATATGTCGGTACGTGGATCACGTACATTGAAAATGATGATAACCTTGTATTGTTTGTGGTATAAAAATAAGTGAATAACGACTCTTGAGTTCAAAATTGGGCTACCATTAATAATCTCTTCAAGAAGAAAAAGCAAAACTATATATAACTTTACATTTCAGTTGTTTATTGTTGGGTTACTACGTGGCTGCTTCATTATCAAATATCAAATCCATCTTCTTGGCCATGAGCTTGACTTCCCATTCTATTCTTAGAATTGGGAATAAAGCTCAATTTTGTTTGATTCTTGACATAGATAAATTCTATTTCATGCATGAGATAAGGCTAAAACAGAACCACAAAGTTTGCCTTTTTATCTCAAGTGGTCATACAAAAATATTCTTACTTCTTGAGATAATATCCTACAATCTCGAGTTTTTCTCGAATATTGAAGAAGCAAATGACCTGGAAACTTTGTATGGCGTGTCGAAAATACGTGAAAGAGTCGTGAGATTACCAATTAGGATTTGAATGCATGCCAAATATTGTAGAATGCTTTATATAGAATAGAACTGACAAATACAAAATAAACATAGAATTAGATTGGTAATCAAAATATTTTTTTCACAAGTTATAATTATTATCAAAATTTTGCTTTTATCAAATTCTAGGATATTGTAAGGAATTATTTTAAAAATAAATTGAGAATTAATCGTAATACATTTTTTTTGACAGCTCAAGAATACAAAAGAAATGTGATATATATTGCAGTTTATTCGTGAAAGGCCGTACTATAGAGACATCACATTATTCGTCCAAATAAAAAATTCTCACAGCTAAAATTTTTGTTATCCCCTTTTTCTGAAAGAAGAATTAAAAACTATTTCATCTCTTTCTTAATTGATAGCCTCTTTTGATCATTCATTTGTAAGAGCCAAGAGTAACTAAACCGACCATAACTCCAAATTCTTACATGCATATAACTCCCACGATCTTAACATTTTTGTTATTTTTAAATTTTAGGATTTTTTGTTAGTTAGATTTTCCATATAATAAGAACTAAGCATTGTATATGTGGGAGCGCAAAAACCGAATTAAAAAAACATGCAAATTTTATTGAATAACTGTGACGACCCGATTTTTTTTTTTAATTAATCCAAATTAATAATCTTATAATTATTAATTCTCAAATATTGATTTCAACAATAATCAACAAACAACAGAAATCACACAGCTTAATTATTAAATAATAAATTCACAAATAATATTAATTAAACATCTCCAGCAACCTACTAAAAATGCAAACACACAAACATCCCTAATCATCCTCCTCCTACGCCATGATTCCGCGGGCACACTTTCTTTTTACCTGCAACACATGGCACAAAGAGTTGCGTAAGTATTATCATAAATAATTAGTGGGTCAGTCATCCCGTCTACATGCTAAGTACATTTTAACCCACATGCAAGCAACCCAATACGATTAAAATGTCCACACGATTCAAACAACACTTTTGAATATTTAAATAATTAAATAATTAAACACAACCAACCAACATACAAACAACTCAATACAATTAAAAATTCAAACAACACTACCGATCGACACAAATAATTAAATAATTCAATAATTAAATAATTAATCACAAACAACCACACAATTTAATCACGTGAACCACTATAAATCGTTTGTTAACACTCGATGTCGGCTTAAAAGAGCCTACGGTCATGCACTCACCTTAGCCTAAGAAAATTCGCGTACCGACGAACTACCACACACGCTCTCAAACGCCAAATAATTCACCTAAATTAATCCGTTGGTCACAAAAATATGATTAACATCCCATCAGAAAGATCTTAACTAGAAAACTCTAAAAATGGAATCAGTTTTCCCAAAACCGGTTTAAAACTTATAGAACCGGTCCAAATTATACACGGTTCAAAAGTAAAATATGCCCAATTCACAACCGGATTTCACAAGATCACTATTAACTGTTTAAGGAACCCAAACCCGGTCTCAAAACTTAAAGAACCGGTTGGATATAAATCCAATTGAGAGATTAATCTCAAATTTAGCAAACTTACCGATCAAAATTCTAATAGCTCCGACCTCCAAACTTCGATCGGAAAACTGAACCAGAAACTAGAGAAGAATAGATTTCCAACGATCTATAGATCATTGCCTAATTCTTTCTGGATCCCAAAAAATCATCACAAGATTTTCCTAAACAAAATTAGGATGATCTGCACAAAACAGAGCCGACGCGTTTTCTTTAAAACAACACTTAGGACGGATTTTACCTCGGATTTTTGATCGGAAGCCAGTTCCGAAAACTATACAGAAAGAGCTTTCCAACGACATATAAATCGTTGTCTAACTCTTCCTGAGGCTCTGGCAAAACACCCCACAATCTGACTGATTCTTGAACCCGATTCAGCAGAACTTCCCCCACGAAAACACGAATAACTCTTAGAATACACATCCAAATGACAAACGGATTGTCCTCACGGCTAGCTAAGAGGAAGGAGAACTTACCTCTGAAATTTCAGCTCAATCCATTTGGGTTTCACCGGCCAATTGTTCCCTCAACCAACCGAAATCAGAGGTTCATCTCCCAAAAACGATTTTCTCATCAATCCAAGACCAAAACACTCACAAAACTCTTCCCCTCTCTAACCCATTTTTCTTACTGGGAATTGCAGCATTAATAAGGAGAAGAAGGGTAAGGTTTTGAATTCCCCAAGAGCCAAGCAAAGAAACTCACGTTTCTTTTGCAATTTTTTATTTTTTTATTTTTTATTTTTTTTTTATAATAGGGGAAAGACCGCCACAAGAGAATAACACAGAAATTCATAATTCGATTTGCGGATGTTACAATTCTCCCCCACTAACACTGGATTCGTCCTCGAATCCTTTCACAATGGCCCCTACGATCAAACTTCACGACACCCGTCGTCGATCTCAGACCATACTATTGATCCAACCTAATTAGCCACACGTGAGACCATCCCTCGAATCTCACTATCAGTCTAATATAGGCCAATTTCTGACCCAATCCGGTCAATATTACCCGAGATCATCACTCTCGATCTCCGGTTTTTCACAATCCATCTTACTAAAGTTAACACTTTTGTCCAAAACCCGACCAGCTTCGCCTGGAAACATCGTGTCCCATTGATCGTGCAACAATCAAACAAGAACATACACGACCAAAGACGTTACATACGTTACCAAGGTCGTCTGAACCGAGGTTCCAACATAATGTCAACCCTAGACTCGACGTCCACCATTTCCTCGCTCTTAGGAATACATCATTTGAGCTAACTTCACACGGGAACCATACTCATCTCTCGAGAGAGAAAACCCTCATCTCTCAATACTTATTCGGAGAAAACTTCATTATCATAAAAATACGGGAAATTCTCACCCTCTGGAGAATCCCAATCCCCTAAAAATCACCTAGGGAAACACCTTATCCCTCTGGAGAAAACCACATCTGCTAATAAACACCAAGGGAAACACCTCATCCCTCTGGAGATAACTCTATCTCCTAATAACCACCCAGGGAAACATCTCATCCTTCTGGAGATAACCCCATCTCCTAATAAACACCCAACGAAACACCTCATCCCTCGAGAGGAACACTATCTCTCAGTACTAATATTGGGACTTTATTACTCCTAACTAAGTACATAGGAGAACCACGGCCTCCTAGAGATAACACTATCTTTCACTACTTATATTGAGAACCCTGATCTCAATAAGTTACACTGGGAACCACGACCCCAACTAAATACACAGGAGAACCACGACCTCCTATAAGTACTCATAACCCAAGAGAGGAACACCATCTCTCAATACTCATATTAGGAACACCATCCAAATAAGTACTCCTAACCCCAGAGAGGAACACCGTCTCTCTGTATTTATACTGGGAACACCATCCAAATAAGTACTCCTAACCCCAGAGAGGAACACCGTCTCTCTGTACTTATACTGGGAACACCATCCAAATAAGTACTCCTAACCCCATAGAGGAACACCGTCTCTCTGTACTTATACTAGGAACACCATCCAAATAAGTACTCCTAACCCCAGAGAGTAACATTGTCTCTCTGTACTTATACTGGGAACACCATCCAAATAAGTACTCCTAACCCCAGAGAGGAACACCGTCTCTCTGTACTTATACTGGGAACACCATCCAAATAAGTACTCCTAACCCCATAGAGGAACACCGTCTCTCTGTACTTATACTAGGAACACCATCCAAATAAGTACTCCTAACCCCAGAGAGAAACACCGCCTCTCTGTACTTATACTGGGAACACCATCCAAATAAGTACTCCTAACCTCACAGAGGAACACCGTCTCTCTATACTTATATTGGAAACACCATCCAGATAAGTACTCTTAACTCTAGAGAGGAACACCGTCTCTCTGTACTTATACTGGGAACACCATCCAGAAAAGTACTCCTAACTCTAGAGAGGAACACCATCTCTCTGTACTAATCAACCTCATTTCCTCGTGCAATTCCAAACATGATATTCACTAACCCGGAATATCCTCGCACCTGACCAATCCTCTGGTCAACTCGAACAGCTCAATCGCACCGGTGTTCCACTAGAGTCCCTCGAAAACAGACAGTCCTAATTCCCCTAACTTCTATTTTTAGGCTCTCCACAAAAACTCAACCCAAACTCGTATTGTGACTACCCAGCCGCAAAATAAATAAGAACTACTCATCTTATAAATTCCAAGTTGTATTAATCGTTTCAACACCGAACGAAAATACAAAAATCCACAACAACATAGCAAAAGCTAAACTCTGAAACTGGAAACATAAAAGAAACCAGCTCATTCATCGACCTGCTCTCTCTCAGGTCCTCTGCGCTCGCTGCTCTGCTGCAATCTGCGCCACCGTATGTGTTGTCCCCAACTGCTCTGCCGCCGGCTGGACCAACGCCACCACCATCTACTGCAACCTGAGACACATCGGCCTGTTATGCCTCATCTCTCTGCAATGACAACACACTCGCAAATCCCGAGCCTCATCCTTCTTACGACAGCTCTTTAAGTTGCGGTGCATGCTCCCAACCCTTGACGCATCCACATCGTACTCACGCACAGTTCGGTCACCATGGACCAATTCCACAAATCTTATCCCGAGACGGTCCAACGCCTCCTGGGGAAAATACTTAGCATTGAACTCAGCTACGAATTCATCCCAAGTCCACACTGCTCCAGGCCCCTTGGCCTCAATGCCTATCCACCGCAAATGAGCATCACCACACAGGTAGTGAACTGCCAACTCTACACAATAATCCGTCGAACACCTGATCGAACGAAAGTTGCGCTCCACTCTCATGCGCCACTCATCAGCCTCCTCCGGACCAACACTGCCTGGAAAGAAAGTTGTACTAAAACGCTACATCTGACACTCAAACTAGTCTCGCTCACTATTCCCACTTGATGAGTCGGCGTCTCAGAAGCCTGCTCAAACATCACATCCTTCGCAGCACACGCAACGGCTCTATCGGAAGACCTTCTCACTGGTTCTCGATCACTTCCTCGGCCTCTACCACGGCTACGACCACAACTTCTAGCACTATCTACCATTTCTTCACTACCCATAACAGAAGAATAAGCCTACTAGAAGTTACAACTTATCAAAAATACTTACCGCGGAATCTCTTTAAAGGCCGAAGAGGATGATTCTAAGACTCTAATCAATTTAAATCACATAGTCTCAGTTCACACAATCTACTAGCCTAGAACAGTAAAGGCTCTGATACCAAAATGTGACGACCCGATTTTTTTTTAATTAATCCAAATTAATAATCTCATAATTATTAATTCTCAAATATTGATTTCAACAATAATCAACAAACAACAGAAATCACACAGCTTAATTATTAAATAATAAATTCACAAATAATATTATTTAAACATCTCTAGCAACCTACTAAAAATGCATGATGTACTGAGCAAAACGGAGGTGCTCGAACTGCTCATCAAGAGCGCCATTGAAGAACACGATGAAGAGAACATGTTAAGATCTTGTTTCTTCCTCTCTGCTTTCTAATGCTACTCTTATTCATCTACTTATCCTTGTTTTTCTTTGCAGGGAACAAAACTTGAGTATGTGAAATATCAAATATGTGAGTGCAAATTAAGGTGGCAAATTAATTTGTATTAGTTACGAATTCATTATGCCACAATTTAATGAGAAAAGTTTTGGTGAGGGTGAAAGTTCAAAAAGAACATAATATTCCTAACCTAGAAACCGAATTGGGATTACGATACAAGATTCTATCAAAATTTTATAATCTTCAAGAATGATTGGACTGAATTACTTGGTAACGTTACAGTCTAATTAAGGTGGCACATATTCATGATTCAACTTAAAAGTCATAAATTTCATCTTTCTTTATATGACTATTGAGGCACACGATTAAAAAATATGTTAAGAGCTTGTTAATTTTCCTTAATCATTATTCACTGCAATGAAGCAACTCAACTTTAAAGTGAGATGTTTCTACTTTATATATAAGATTTTAGAATTTGGACTCTTGGAAACATTTTGGGAGTTTTGTTTCAATCTACACAATCTACCTTAACTGTCAACGTAAATCCAGGCTTTTTTGTTTCGTTCACCTTCTAGAACTTAACTAAATCCGACATAAAGCAGCATCATATTCGGCTTCTTTTAAGTAATAACAAATAAGTATTATTTTCTCAACTAAGGAAATAATTGAGGAAAAAAAAAAAACAAAGTAAAAATAATTTTTCAAATGTCTTCAGCAGAAAAGATTTTATATGAAAAGAAAAAAACACCTGGCACTATCCGTTTATATGGACGGGCACACGTGACAGATAACAAACCAGAAAATATACGATTAAAACGTCACAACGTGTATTCAGTATTAACCAACACGCCATTTCACAATTCCCACCTTTATTTGTATAATATATATATATATATATTAATTAGTAAATAATTATATAAGATGATCCAATTTGTCCTCCTCAGTGGTCGATACTTTTGTTTTAATTTAAATTATTTACAAAGATTGCTATCACTTAATTTGTCATTAACATAACAATTTCATATTTGGTTGTAGGGGAATACAAAAGATACAAACAGACGGTAAAGATTCTATCAGTTAGTTTTTTTGGGGATTATTTTTATACTGTTGTTCTGATGAATAATGAATTAGATAGGAAGAGTTTTTTTTTGAAAAAAAAAAGAAGAAGAAGATAGAGATTATGTATACATAAGTTAATAATAAATAATTAGTGCCTTGTCCATGATGCATTGCTTATTCCATTTTGTCTTTAGTGAAACTGAAAACCTTTTATGAAAATAGAAAGTTGAATACTTTGGTTTTAGGTATTGCGTATTGGTAATTACTTTCCTTTAATATGGTTATTCGGTTTTTTGTTTTTTCAAATGCTTTTTTATTTAGATTACTATTTTTACGGTATTGAAAAATGTACGAAAATGACACTTTTTTTACATATATTCATAGGACATCCAAAATGATTGGATCGGCACTGCAATCACGCATGTCATTCTAGCAACATCTTCACCGCATTAGAACACATTAGGGTGAACGGAACCCTAAAGAAATTCCCGAACACGTTAGCTTTTGATTGTCTTAATTATGATGATTCTCTTCTTATTTCTGAATGAAGAAAAGGTGAAGATGAAAGAGGAAGAAACTAGGGTTTTTGGAAATGGATTTTGAAAGGTTAGTGAAGACATTGTTTCTGAAACCTCTGATTTTATAGTTTTGAAAATGGTTTTGTCTTCTTCATCTCGTACGTAGCAAAGGACTGTTTCTGTTACAGCTTGTGGGGTCCACGACTTGAATACTTTCTGATTTTTTACCAAAATAATATATCAGTTCAAAAAACATATATCAATCTAAGTCAAAAAAATTCAACGGTAAAAAAAATTTGTCAGTCATTTCTCTAAACAAAATCCTCTAACAATATCTTTGAGCTAATTGACCCATAAAATCAATTACAAGGTAAATCAAATAAAATGATTCAATCACAAGGTTAGAGCAAAAGAAAAAAGAGATGTATAAAAATGATTTATATAACAAAATATTAGATGAAGAAAAACATATAATTATAGACCATCTAATATCGGGAATTTTTAGAAAATCAGAAAGTATTCAAGCCGTGAATCCCACAAGGTGTAACAGAATTTATCCCTCTGCTCCGTACGAGATGAAGAATACGAAACTCATTTTCAAAACTATAAATCAGAGGATTTAAAAACAATTTCATCACTAACCTTCAAAATCCATTTACGAAAGCCTTAGTTTCTTCCTCTTCAATCTTCACCTTTCTACATATAGAAATAAGAAGACAATCATGATAATTAAAGAAAAAACAAGACGTCTTCAGGTCTGTTTTTGTTTTTTTTTTTTTTTATGTACATCGACACGTAAGTGCATTTAACTTATTTCTTTGAGTTATCCAAACTGTGAGTACAATTTTGTCGAGCTGCATATTTTGATTCTATGACAAACAAGGCATTTACAAACCTCCCACATCTTAGGTGATAAATAAAGTCAATATCACGCGGTTTTCTTCATAGATTTTGGAGTGGTTGATCGTGGAAACTATTTTTGGATAATTCAAAATAATGCCGGTACAAATTGTGGGTAAAAAGAATTTGATCGATTGCCTAGGGTACATAGAATAGGGGACGATCATTGCTCATCTTTGATAATTACTTACCATGCATTTTAAGTTTTTATAAGTACATACCACGCATTTTCTATTTCTACGTAGTTTCTTTAATAAGCTCCTTCTCAACTTTTTTTTTTTACCTTTCCCCTGATTAAAAAGTATTTGGTTAATTAAGTTATCTCAAAGACTAAGATAAATGTTAATATATAAAAAAAAATTCAAGATCATACTTTATTCCGATTATTTTGTCATTGTTTTATCATTTTTCTTTCCAAGATACATGTTTTTTTTGTTTCATTTGTTTATTTTAAAAAACACAAAAATTCAGAGATTTCAGTGTATTTGACAAGGAAAATGAAAGCAAAAACAGAGCACATAATACACAAAACTTAAGAAATGTTGAAGTTGAAAGTGGGAGAAACACAAGAAATAGAAAGACAACAGTTGCTACCATACCAGTAAGCGAGGTTTAAAAACAATACATAATCAGATTGCATTCGATTTTGTTGTGAAATTATAAATTATCGATATACCAATTGACCCAATGAAGAAACGACTCCTCCAAAATGTCCGTTTTGCCCCTGCTACTTCTCCATTTGTTCTTCTTCACTCCCAAAACGACTTCTTTTATCTCAAAACCAAAGCTTTCTTGCTCCACAAGCTTTCAGAATCAACCAATCTCTTTCTCACGAGCTTATTACATACACTGAATCTGAAACTCGGTTTTGCTAGTGACACTTTCACTGTGAATCACCTCATTAATAACTATGTCAAGATCAGAGAAATCAACACTGCACGCAAGCTGTTCGATGAAATGCCTGAACCAAATGTCGTTTCCTGGACTTCGGTTATTTCAGGATTTAACGACACGGGTCAGTCTCAAACTGCTCTGTGTATGTTTCAGGAAATGCATGAAGATGGATCTGTGCCTCCTAATGAGTACACGTACGCGAGTGTCTTTAAAGCATGTTCGGCTTTGGCGGAATTAAGAATCGGGAAAAGTATTCATGGTCGTCTTGAGATTTCTGGGTGCAGAGGTAACACTGTTGTGTGTTCTTCTCTTGCTGACATGTATGGGAAATGTAACGATGTGGATGCTGCAAGAGGGGTTTTCGACTCGATGATTGGTTATGGGAGAAATGTTGTTTCTTGGACCTCCATGATCACGGCTTATGCGCAGAACGCTCGTGGCCATGAAGCTATTGAGTTTTTTAGATCATTCAATGCTGCTTCGATATCGGATAGGCTGAATCAGTTTATGTTAGCTAGTGTTATTAGTGCTTGCTCTAGTTTAGGTAGGTTACAATGGGGTAAAGTTGCTCATAGCATAGTTACTAGAAGTGGTTACGAATCAAACAATGTAGTTGCTACATCTCTTCTAGATATGTATGCGAAATGCGGGTCTCTAAGCTGTGCGGAGAAAATCTTCTTGAGAAATCGAAGCCGTTGTGTAATATTGTACACATCTATGATCATGGAAATGGCAAAACATGGACTAGGAGAAGCAGCGGTTAAACTATTTGACAAAATGGTTGCAAAGAGAATAAAACCTAATTATGTAACGTTTCTCGGTGTATTACACGCTTGTAGTCATTCGGGATTGGTCAACAAAGGTTTAGAATACTTGAACTCTATGAATGAGAAGTACAGTGTGACTCCTCACTCGAGGCATTACACTTGTGTTGTTGATATGCTTGGAAGATTCGGCCGTGTTGATGAAGCTTACGAGCTGGCGAAAACAATAGAAATTGGAGCAGAGGAAAGTGGGCTCTTGTGGGGAGCTCTTCTTTCAGCCGGTAGGTTACATGGAAGAGTTGATATCGTTGGTGAAGCGAGCAAACGGTTAATACAATCGAATCAACAAGTTACAAGTGCGTATGTCGCATTATCCAACGCGTACGCTGTGACTGGAGGATGGGAAGATTCAGAGTCTCTTCGAGTAGAGATGAAGCGTACTGGAAATGTGAAAGAACGAGCTTGTAGTTGGATCGAGATTAAGGGTTCGGTTTATGTTTTTCATGCCGGGGATTTGTCGTGAGATGAGAGCGGTGAGATTGAGAGGTTTTTGAAGGAGTTAGAGAAGAGAATGAAGGAAAGAGGACACAGGGGAAGAAGTAGTAGTAGTAGTAGTAGGAATGTAACTTTCGGTGTTAATGTTCGATCGTGATTACGATTAGGTAAAGGGTTCATTGGATCGTTTTGGATTCTTATGGAGACACTGGGATTGTAAATGGATTTGGGATCTCATACCAATTTGGTTTAAATTTGTGGATTTCAGATCAGAGATTGATAAGAGAGTTGATTCTCATATCCTCTTTTAAGATCTTGTCTGTAACTGGAGATGTTATTCATGGTAAGGAGATTTTTACGAAACAGAAATATTCGTTGGTCAATTGGGGATGGATTTGGAAAGGAGATTGTATGTTAATACGCCTGCGATCTATTTTGTTTGGGAGTGTGCAAATCAAAAGCTTGGAAATAAGGAATATGGATCTGATTTTGGGAAAAAGACTAAGAAAATTGGGTCTGCAATTATGGTTCAAGCTGGATGGAGTGATGTGAATTATGGTAACAAGAGGGATACCAAGATCTTGGCGAATCGCAAAGTATGGAACTCCAATTGACACTAATTCAGGGTAATCACTCACAGGAATCTACTGATTTTCGATTGATCTACATTAGAGGAAACCCTCAATATAAAAAGATCGATAAGATGATGATTTTTTGGTATCAGAGAACACAAATCTTTTGTTGCTTGTTGTTTTCAAAGCTTTTTGTTTCATCAAGTTTCTCTATTGGTTCTTTCTTCGGTAGAATGTCTCAGAGTTTTGGTTTCTAAAACCACCATGGCAAAAACTTTGGATGGTGCAAAGTTAAAGATTAAGGTTCCACATTTTGATAATTCGGCTTTGGTACAAGGTTACTCAAAGATGCTCATCGGGCGGTGTATGAATCTAAGGGTGCCGAACATAATAGCCTTTTGTTTATGATTCCAAGGATATTGAATGTGGAGGAGAGGGTCACTGGAGCGGATCTCGGTATGGGCAGTTCATGTTTGATTTGATAGTGAAGAAGATATCATTAAGGTCTTGAAGATGGAACCTTTCCATTTTGATCATTGGATGCTCTCAATTGTGAGATGGGAACCAAGAGTGGAGGTAACCTACCCATCCGACATTAAGTTTTGGGTTAGAGTGATGGGAGTTCCTTTCCACTTCTAGGCTGCTCTTATGTTTTAGACAATCAAATGGGCCATTGGTCGTGTACAAAAAATGGACAGTGATGATAGTCGGGTTCGCGTGGTGGTCGTTGGGTTTAAACCACTGTGGTAACCGGTAATATGGTACATATATGGAATCTTGTATCATGAAAACTGGTATGTACACCTTTGATTCAACAAGATATAAAAGTTTCAATGGGTTTAGTGGTGTCTTATTATGTCGTCTCATAAGCTTTATCGAAAGACTGACGACTACAAGCGGGTTCCGATACGATAATGGACGACTTGAGTACTGGTTTGGAAGGCAAAACCCTTGAAAACATCTAGGGCGCCTTTAATTGGGTTACTGAGCATACTGCCAAAGGAGATGACTTCGAGTTGGGCGAGTTCAAGGTGGATAAGAAAATAAATGATGGGACTCAACATAAGATCGGTGAGGAGAAAGGTCCTCTACAAATGGTCAAGAATCAATTGCGCCTCAATGATGATACTTTGGGTCTTGTTAGTGATGATTTTACTCAAGAAGAAGGTTTGGTGGATATAAGAAATGAAGAGAAGGAACACACGATGGTGAATGTTGATTCTGGTGAACAGAGTACTTAGTAGAATTCTCATGGCATGCTCTCCAAGCTATAGAAAAAGAAATTGGTTAAAGGAAATCTGGTACTTAGTAGCGTAAGTTCAAAGAAGAGACTGCTTCAGGCTCTTGTTTCGCCAAGGAAGAAGAATGCGGAAAAGCGAGACAAGGATGGGTTATATCCGGGAGAGTCGAGGAAGGCACCGGGTACAAGTGGTGGTACCATGCTACCAAAACCGGCAAATTTACCATGAGCTACTCTCTCAAATTAAGAGATCATATGCAGCATTTAGGGTGTCAAATTCCACAGAGAATCAATTAACACAATAGATTTAAAAGTTTGAATTAAGCTAAGAGCAATGATGATATTAATAAAAACAGTTGCAAAAACAGTAAACATAGATGATTGTTGGTTCTTTAAATTCAATAAGAGAAAAACGCTAGTCCTTAGAAAATTCACAGGAATGATTATGAATTAAAAAAATAAACTTACTATCAGGATACTTATGAAGAATCATTCTAGAACTCGAAACATGTAATGTAAAATAAATCAATTTTCGTTGTAGATACTATCTATGACAAAAACCTAAAAAAACTAACTTTCGTTGCGAGTTCAAATTGATCTAGACAAGTATTAAAAACGGTTTCAATTTGTTTACAAAGCTTCTAAGCCAACTTTTGTTGCGAATCGAATCTTTGCTCACCTATGATTCAGTTACGGCAACCTAATATATCTAATCTTAGGTGATCAATCTTAAATCAGAATTAAAGCTATCAAGGTGAAGAACAATTAAGATTAATCTCAATAGTAAGTAAATACTAACAACTCTGCATCATCTTTTGAAAACCCTAAAACCTGACTATTAGACTACTCAAACATGGTGATTGACGCAAACATGATACATGAATAATATTGTACTAAACGAAAGAGAATGATACTGGGGTTCGAAATCTGTCTGAAACGGAGTACGCATTTGTCTCCCCCTAAAAGCTCTCAAAATCTATCTTGCTAAAATATCTTAAAAAATAAAGTATGGCCTAACAATGGCCTAGAAAAACCATTTATATATAAAAGCAAACCTCTTTTTTGCACTTGATGACGTCACTTTTTTTTTAATAGGCAAAAAAAAATCTCATCCAACGATTTAGATTGTTTTGTTTTATAAATTTGATGGTTGAGATTTAGTTTGAACTAAAAGATTTGAAATCACCATTCGACGGAAAGATTGCGTCTTTTCTTCCCCTAATGAATGCATCTCTTGGACCACTATCCCCTCTTCCGTCGCAACTTGCAACTGTTCATCGATTTATTTACTTGTTCAGATTTTTTTCTCTCAAAACCCGTGAAAGTGTTTCCTCAGTTTTTGTTTTTGAATCCAGAAACTGTGTTCATGCGTGTGAAGTTGAGAGTCTCATAGGAACCATATACACCCGGGTTTCATCCTTTTCTCCATGTTGTCACGATTTCTTCTCCCTGCTTTTATTCATCGTTTTTTTTTGTTGCCGTCGCGTTATCGTCATACCAAGCTCTAGATCCAAAGCCGGATCTGAAATTATCGGATCCCTATTCAAAATAAAATAAAAATTATGTATTTCATTTTCTTTTTTTAGAAAATACATTTTTTTACAATAATACATTTGTTATTTTTTATTTTCTCATGTGAAATAAAATTATGAAAATTCTATTTCTATTTTTAATTTTTTTTATCATATAATTTCATAAAATATTAGATTTCATAAAAATAGTTTGTTACATTTTCCATAAATTAATATATAAATTTTTTTTTTTAAAATGGGGCTTTAAAAAATTGAGGGCCCAATGCAAATGTTTAAAAAACATGTCCTCAAATCCGGCTCTGAGATCCCCTCTATTTAGGCTTTTATTACTCTGATTTTTTGTGTGGTTTTGTAGTTATGGCTAAGATTATTCTACTACAATTTTTAGATTTATTGTTTGTGTCCGCTATCTCTATGTCCTCCAATTATCTCTTTCTGCCTTTGTTATTTCCCTTATATTTGTTCTCTTCAAGATTTTAGTTGACTTGCACATACGGCATTGTCGAATTATTTGTTGTCTTTTTTGCATCATCATAATTTTTGTCCATTATTTTTCCAAATAAAGGAAAATATGTGTTTTCCTCAAAAAATTTGTAAGTTTTGAACTTTTCTCTTCACTTATCTACTTTGTTTATTCATGACCCTTCTTTAGATCTTCATCTTTGTTATGTGTTCATGTGTTTTAGCGGGTTTTATGAGGATTTCATAATCAAAAATGTTCAGATTATATGTTTTTGTTATCTTCGATTTTACAGTTCATTCTCCCTGTGAGAAATAATTTTCATCTTCGTTCATGTCTCTTCATATAAAAAAAAAGTAACAAACACAACGTTACGTATAAACACAATGAGTCATAGAGACACAATGTTTCATGGAGACCAAATTATACTAGCTGGTTGTATTTAAAGAAGTATCATGTAACTACTCCAGATATCTTACAAAGCTAGATCTCAATCATTAAAAGCTTTCGCTTAACCTCTACACATACAGGAAGCACTGTACATCACTTTAGGAGCTGGGAAGAGATAATAGTCTCTTAGTGCTTGTAGTGGATTCAGCTTGATTTAGTTGGCCTTTTGAACCTACTTTCTGGGGATCTCCAGTCATGTAGGTTGGGTATCCACCAAACTTCCTCTCAAGTCATAGGCTTTAAACCCATTCCTGTTGATGATCTCATAACTTGATCTCGTACAAAACCTTTTGTAAATGGATCCCCTAGGTTGTCTGTTGACTTGATATAATCAATCGTGATTACACCATGTGAGATAAGTTGTCTAATGGTCTTATGTCGTCGTCTGATGTAACGAGATTTACCATTGTACAAGGTACTATGTGCCCTTCCTATAGTCGATTGACTATCACAGTGTACACGTATTGCTGGCACAGGTTTCCCCCACATTGGGATGTCTTCCAAGAAATTACGAAGCCATTCCGCTTCCTCTGCAGCTTTATCCAATGCTATGAATTCAGATTACATGGTTGATTTTGCTGTCAGAGTTTGTTTGGAAGATTTCCAGGATACTGCTGCACCTCTAAGTGTAAAGATATATGCACTTGTGGACTTTGAGTTCTTAGAATCTACGATCCAGTTGGCATCACTGTATCCTTCTAAAACTGCTGGTTCTTTACTGATATGCTCAAATTAGACCTAGAGCTAAACTCTCTCAAATTAAGAAATCAGTTATAGTACTTTAGGATCGAATCCACAGGGAATCAGATAAACACAATAGATTTTTAAATTCAGATTATGCTAAGCAGGATGATGAGATTCAAGTAAAAGTAAACAAAGCGAGCAGAATGAACGGTTGTAAATCAATTAAAGATAATCCAGGCAAAGGGAAATCGCAGGTGAATCAGATATGCAGATATGAATGAACGATAGGATTATGATGCACAATTCTTAAACATGAACACGAATGTAAAACCAATCAGCTTTCCCTGCAGAGATTATCCATGCTTAAATTCTAGAAAACCAAATTTTTTTGGGAATCCTATCAATTTAAACAAGCATTAAAGTTCAAGCTCAATTGTTCACAAAACCCTAAACCAAATTTCTTTGCGAAAAGAAATTTTGCTCATCAAAGTCTAGATCAAGTAATCAATAAAACCGTCGTTTCTATTAATTATCGTAAGATCAGATTTCAGGTCATGAATCTAAAATCAGCATTAATCACAAGACAAGATGAAGAACTTTCTAAAGATATTAATCCTATGCAATTCAGATCAGATCTAGCAAATCATCAAACACCTTTGAAAATCCCTAAACCTAACAAGGTTACTACTCAGACATAATCGAAACAAAAATCATTATATTAATTGAAGATATCTCTTAAACAAAGATAAAATAAAGCATAAGCCTAAACAATGGCTGTAAAAACGTATATATAGAGGTACAAAATCGACTAGAAACCTAAAAGTATACATCTGGAACTTTCGGGCTTCGAACGGACTTCTTCTGATTAAGGTTTGGGCTTGGTCGACATGGGTGTCGATCGACACTCATGGTGGTGTCAATCGACACCATCTTGAAAATCAAATTCTTCGCTTCGGTTTTCACCACTTCATTCCGCAATGCTCTAAAACTTCCAGTAAACATCTTTTAAGCTCCAATCGTCCAAGTACCTATAAAGACTCTAAAAACAACTGGAAAACACCAAAGGACTCTAGATATAGGACTTATATCATGGCTTAAACAGGGTAAAAATCATGATATATCATTTACCATAGTACAGGCCATGATCTTTGGTATAACGTAGATATTTCAAAACTCGAGTTATAGCCTTCCAATGCTCATGTCCAGGATTACTTGTGTAGCGACTAAGTACATTTACAGAGTGCGCTAAATCCGGTCTTGTACAGTTTGTTAAGTACATTAAACTGCCAATTACTCTTGCATACTGCACCTGTTGAACAGGTTCACCTGAATTCTTTGTCAAGTGAAGTTGAAGATCCACTGGAGTTTTCGCAGTCCCATTTGAATATTGCTTAAATCGATCAAGTATCTATTCAGCATAATGGGTTTGAGATAATATGAGGCCCTCATTAGTCTTGATGATTTTTATCCCCAGAATGACATCTGCTAGACCCAAGTCTTTCATGTCAAAATGTCTCTTCAGCATGCTTTCGTTTTATTTACGACTTCTTTATTACTCCCTATAATGAGCATATCATTAACATATAAGCACAACAAAACATACCCTACGGAAGTAATTTTGAAGTATATGCATTTGTCGCATTGATTAATGCTAAAATCATTAGACATCATCACACTATCAAACTTTTCATGCCATTGCTTAGGAGCCTGTTTGAGTCCATATAAGGACTTTACGAGTTTACACACTTTGTGTTCTTGTCCTGGTATAACAAACCCTTCAAGTTGTTTCATATAGATCTCCTCTTCTAAATCACCATTTAGAAAGGCAGTTTTGACATCCATTTGATGAATTTCAAAATCTCGTAAGGCTGCAATGCTTATTAGCATTCTTATTAAAGTTATTCTTGTTACCGGAGAGTATGTATCGAAGAAATCTAAGCCTTCTTTTTGTTGAAATCCTTGTGCCACAAGTCTAGCCTTGTACCTGTCAATATCACCATAAGTGTTTCGTTTGATCGTAAAAATCCACTTATTTCCCAATAACTTAGAGCCTTGGGGTAGATATGCTACCTCGTAAGTATGATGTTGCAAGATAGAGTCCATTTCAGTATTGACTGCTTCCTTCCAGTAAGGAGCATCAGGTGTAGACATGGCTTCTGCATAAGTTCTTGGTACGTCTTCAGCTAGAAACGCCATCAAGAAATCATCACCAAACGTTTTATCCTTGCGAGCTCTTTTGCTTCTTCTAGGTTCCGCTTCGGGTTCTGGTTCTGGTTATACTTCCTCAATAGTAATTGTACCAGAAGTCTCATCCTCAGCTTGTGAGGCTATTGCATCTCGTTGTTCACGAGTTCATTTCTGAGTTTTCCGACAAGGGAAGATGTGTTCAAAAAACGATGCATTCTTTGATTCCATAACTGTATTTACATGGATATCTGATATATCTGATTGATGAACCATAAATCGATAAGCAGTATTGTAATGCGCATATTCAATGAATATACAGTCTACGGTATTTGGTCATATTGTAACCTTTTTAGGAGGTGGTACAGCCACTTTTGCTAAGTACCCCCACACTTTGAGGTGTTGGTACGAAGGTACCGTACCTTTCCACAATTTATATGGTAATAGACGAGTAACCTTATGTGGTATCATGTTGAGGATGTAGTTCGTGGTAAGCAAGGCTTCCCCCCACATGTTCTGGGCTAACCCAGATTCCTGCTACAGCGCATTCATCATCTCTTTCAGAGTACAATTTTTTTTTATGCAATTCCATTAGATTTTAGTGAGTAGGGAGCGGTTGTCTGATGTATATTGCCTTTTTCTGCAGAATGCATTAAAAGGCTCATTATATTCTCCTCCTCTATCACTTCGAACGGCTTTGATCGTTTTATGTAGTTGGTTTTCAACTTCGAGTGTAAACTTTTTGAATTTTTCCACTGCTTTATCTTTGCTATGCAACAGATTTACATAACAATATCTTGTGCAATCATCTATGAAGGTAACAAAGTATTTCTTACCGCCTCTAGTAAATATAATAGGAAAAACGTTTTGGGGCAGAATTGCAATTTCTGGAACTTCTGGGCAAGAATGGAAATCTTCAGAAATCAGATTTTTGGCTGTGTTGAAACGGTTATGTCGAGCGACACAGCCTCCATCACTCGACATGACCATTAAATCTTCACTCCAACTTCGCGACTTTGACCACTCGTTCCACATAGCTCCAAAATGATCCAATACCTCCAATTATGCTCCAAACGTACATAAACCTGTAACGAACACCAAAGACTCAAAAAACACCAAAATGACTCTATAAAATGGACTTATATCATGGCTAAAACTGGTAAAAACCATAATATATCAACTCCCCAGATTTAGCTTTTTGCTTGTGCCTAAGCAAGATGTAATCACATTCTGGATCCAAGTACCGCAAAGTCAATATCCGCTAGTACTTTGATGTATCACTAGAATTATAGTAGTCCTCAAGATTGATTCTGAACCCTTTAGAGAAACTCAAACTTTTCGTTGCCAACCCCTTTCATTTAATTAGGTGCGGTCTCATCGAAAGAATATTGATCGCAAGACTTTATAGACTATTTCCCTAAAGCACTTTTTTGTGTTTCACCCTCTTCTTCTTCCCTCAGTTAACTGTAGTCATTTTAAAGACATCATAAAGTTTATATGCACAATATAGTTTTTCCTTAACGGGAGACAAGGTCAAGGCTACTCATTACCATCGTTCCTTGTGAGGAGACGGGGTCATGAGGACATCACTATGTTTCTCTAAATTAGCGCACACTACTGTTGTTCTATGGTGGGAAACGGGGTCATGGCGCTTTTTAATTTAAAGCAGTTGCGGTCGTTGTAGGGAAGACGTTACAAGAGTGGTCCTTCCTCACTTCCTAGTTCTGAAAGAGGAATCCAGTCCCGCGATAACAAAGTCTCAAGATAAGAATTTAGAGTTCATTAGGGGAGGGGTCTGCGACATCCTTTTGGGTGTCTTCGACCGATCCACTAGCAACTATCCACCTAGTAAAACCAACCAACTTGCATTGGTAATGGTCCTTTAAGTGTCTGTTCAAAGCAAGCATTGGGGGAGTTTTGACCCGAATAAAAACAAAACTGGACTAACTCAAAACTCAAAAACAAAAAATTTAATGTTAGCAACCACCTCTTCAAGACTTAAACAACACTGTCCCAAGTGTGCTTATATCCGGAGTGGGTAAAGAAAATAGTAATAAACAAACCAAGTGAAAAATGAGTGAAAAGTGTTACGTGGTGGTCGTGTCGATCGACACAGGATCCGTCGATCGACAAGCTTTGTTTGGTCACGTCGAACGATATGGTGCGTGTCGATCGATATGGTACCAATTACGTCCAATCTCCTAAAAATCAAAACAAAACCAATACCAAACGTAAAATTGAAAAAGAAAACCAAAACCAAAACAAAAGAAATATTTACACTCACAAGGGAGTTGCCTCCCATTAAGCGCTTGTTTTCAGTCACTAGCTTGATTGTGTCGAGATTCAACCTTTTGGTAGATCTGCGAGAAGCGTTATACCTCCCTTATCCTTTAAAAAACTCGTAGCACTCATTACCTCACTAGACTTCCAAGGAACAATACCATGAAAAAGCTTCATTGTATTCGCCATCATCTCTTGAACAACTTCTTTTTCTTCCTCCTGTAACTCTAAAGGGATGACAATTCTGAACTTGGAGAAAGGTTTTGAAGTTCTCTTGAGCTTCACATTGACATTATTCACCTTTTTTTTACACTTTTTGGAAACCAAAACCGAATACTTAGCACATGAAGTCATCTTGTCCTTGAAATTTGTTTGTTTATTTGCTTCATGATGTGCAATCGAAGGAGTAGCATCGAGAACGTTTTAGATCTTCTTTGTATCATCTTCAGGCTCTAAAGGCAGCTTATCTCCCTCATTGACTGTCAAACAAGAAATCTCCTTGATAAGAACTGCAGGGTAAAAGACATCCTTGTTGATCTTGAAGAAAGAGATCTGCTGATTAGGAAAGTCCACTATCGTACCCACAGTAGCAAGCAAGGATGATCCAAGAATCAACGACTTATCATTATCCATGACGTGAAAATCTGCATGAACAAGACAATCTCCCACCTGAAGCAATAGATCAGGAATAAAGCATGGAGAAATTACCGAAGAAGCGTCAACAAGCTCGACATATGTCTTTGAAGGTTGAAGATCCAAAATTTCTAGCCTCGTTGCAACTGCTTGAGACATGACATTCACATTAGCTCTAGTGTCACAGAGAAAATCCTCTAACTTTATATCTCTGATTAAACATGGGACAACGAACTGCCATGGAGTCAATATCTTAGGAAGCTTCCTTAGTGATGGTTGAACTTGTTTCCCTCTTGTCTTTGGTGCCTTGTCACTGTCACGGTCACTAGCTAATTGGCAAGACTTTATAGGAGGCTTTGGATATGGAATCTTAGGCTTGTAAACTCTCTCAACTGCAGTAATCAAAGCTTTAGGCAAGTCTGGGTTTGTCTGCATCTCATGTCACAGATTCATGAATTGTCACTCTCGAAAATTTTGTTACGTATACTATTTCTCAATTTTTCAAAAACTTAGCTGATTTTTTTTTTGTCAAGATCAAAAACTTAGCTGATATGTACGATCTATTGTAATAGAAAATCAGCAATCCATATTGGTAAAAAACCGATCTTCTTGATCACACAAAATGTAGCAAATTATAAACAGTAATTTTTTCTACTGATGTGATGGGTGGTGCTATTCATGTGTCCACTCACCTATAATTGGCAAAACATTTGTTACCAAAAACTTCTCTCTTTGAAAACAGTTAAGTCACAAAACCACCAATGCTTGTTGCTCAAATGTTAATGTCCATCGGACACATAATTCCTATTTTATTTGGTAGTCCTTCTAACCTAACAAAAGATGAAAAGAAAAAGATTTTTTTTAACATCTCATCTTTTCATTAAAAGCCCATTGGACCGAAATATTGTTCATGATTACAAGCTTAAAGATCCAAACTGGTTACACAAATTAAATAAAATATTACAATAAGGCTTTGATTAACACGTGTAAACCAAATAAGAGATCATGCTATACGTGGCACACATGCAAAGCTCCACCGCCGATGAGATTTTCCAGATGCATCCATCACCGGAGAAGCTTCATCACCTTCAGACCAGCATACAGCTTCGCTATTCATCATCGTGAACCTAGGATTGCACCTTCCTCAACTCCATCAGATGACTCAAATCTCCTTTAACGTTACCCGAAATAACAACCAAACATATCTCTCCTTGATCGAGACACTCTACTTCTAATTAGCCATAACACTACAACAAAACATTAATAATTCTGAGAGGCATATCCGTTACTATTCCGTCGGAAAGGACATATTCCGATGACATTCTGACGAATATAATTCGTTGGAATAACGTTGTCGGAATAACATATGCGTCAGAATTTCGTTGGAAAATTCTGACGGAATAAAGTCATCGGAACATTCTGACGGAATACTAATGGTAAATTTCCAATGAGATTCCGACGATTCACGGCCGTCAAGAAGATTGGCCGACGAAATTCCGACGGACAATATATAAATAATAAAAAAAAAATATTTTTTAGATTTGATCTATAAAATTAAATTAGAAAAAGTGTTTATACAACTATTAATACTAATTTAAAAAAATTAATACTAATTAAATTAAAATTAACTACACATTTTAAACCATTAATACCAATTTATAAAAAAAAACTACATATTGATACAACTACACATTTAAAAACTACAAATACAAATACTACTACATTATTACTAATTTTTATACAAATACAAATACTACTCAAAAATTGTCGGAAGAATCCTTTAAACAAATATAAGGATTGTTTAAATCGAAATAATGTTGAACCTTTTCCACTTCTTTTGTTTCTTGAACGTCATTCACCTCTTTCTTTTCTTGAATCTTTTGATTCTTCTTTCATCTTCTTCTCTAAATAATGAAATAAAAAAAGAAACAACAATATCTAATACACATTTACATAACTAAAACCTTGAAAAACAAAGAAAAACTATTAAACTTACGTGTTTGACATGATTTGAGCGGATTGGCCATGAGATTTGTGCTGTCAATGACCGATTATGGTAGAGAGAAGAAGGATAAATTGTTTTAGAGAGAGAGAAAGTTGAAAAAATTAAGATAAAGAGTTTGATTTTTTGCATTAATTGAGAATTTCTGATGGCCATTTCCGTCGGTAGCTTAAAAAAATTCATTTTGGCGGTGAACTCTCCCGCTTAAGCAAAATGAAAAAAATTAAATCCCTTAGAAATCCGTCGGAATTCCGTCGGTGTCTTAAAAATTTTCGTTTTGGCGGTGAACTCTCCCGCCTAAACAAAACAAAAAAACTAAATTCTTCAGAAATCCGTCGGAAATTTCTGACGTCTTTCCAATGGATTTAGGGTATATTTGGGGTTTAGGGTTTGGAACCTAGTGAAATTTTTTTAGTCCCCATAAATTACATACATTACAAGAAAACAGCGAGAAACTGACGGAAATATCCGTCGGAAATCTGTAGGAAATGGCATTTTCCGACAGATTTCCGACGGATATATCCGTCCGTTCTAGATTGTCGGAAATGATAATTCTGTCGGAAATCCGTCACAAATTCCGACAGATTTCCGATAGACATATTTCCGACAGAGTTCCGACAGCTCGCCGGAATCCGGTGAGCTGTCGGAACCCTGTCGGAAATAAGTCTCCGGCAACATGTCGGAACGCAGTCGGAAATACACCTGTCGGAACTCAGTCGGAACAATATTCCGACTGAGTTCCGACAGGTGTATTTCCGACTGCGTTCCGACAGGTTTATTTCCGACTGAGTTCCGACAGTGTATTTCCGACAGATTTCCGACTGATTCGTAGAAATTAGTAAAAATAAAAATAAATTTAATTATTATTAATTTAATATAAATTTGTAATTTAAAATTTTAAATTATATAAATTGAAATAAAAATATTTAATTTAAAATAAAAAGTTAAATTGTATTACAAAACGATTGAAACAATTTAAATCTAAGCGGTGGGCGGCGGCGGCGGTGGCCGCGGAAGCAAACCCGAGGAAACTAACTGCGCCATCATTTGTTGCATCGCCTCCCGGTCCTTCTTCGCCTGTTCCCGGTCCGCCGCAGCTTCATCTTGTATCTTCAGGATCGTCGTCTTCAAACTTTCAATTTCGGCCTCCTTTTCCTTCATCTGGGCTCTCAGCTCGGATGACTCGCTGTTGTAACAAGAAGACCCCGATGATGCTGCATCGTCGGGAATACCATAAATCCGCCCTTTGCTCTGCGGAGCAACCTGGGGAAGAAATTTCAATTAATGAAAAAGACTTGATAAGTATTTTAAATTTTACATACCTTTAAGACGAATTGGTTGATGATCTCGTCCGGGGCTTCGGTGAGGGGAGGGGTTCCTTCCGTTTGTGGCTGAGACAGAATATAGTCTTCTTCCATTATTTGGACGGCATGCTGAATCTCCCGAGCTACCGGATCCTGGACGACACCATCCTTGTTGGTGTGTGCTGCTACCAGAAGTTCAACGTAGTTGGGGTCCCGACCCAACTCCTTAGCCTGCAGTTGTTAGATATTTATTTTATATAAATGTATAAAACTAAAAAAAAATTAATAAAAATCAAAGAATGGCATAAAAAACATATCATATCTCTAGCCTTTGTCTTCTTGCTGGTAGCTCCGAGGTTGTGGGTGGCTTTACCCTTGCCCTTGCGGTCGCTGTTCCGGTTGCTAGAGTGATATGAAGAAATCGCCTTGGTCTCCTGTAGTTGCCAATAGGCGATGAACCCGTTCCACAATTCCGGCTTCTCAACCATCTCCTTTGGCACCTCACCGGGTAGCCACTTATCCTTCCACTCGAACACCTTGTGCGAGTAGTGCCTTCCTGCGTATGAGTCGAAGTCCCTCCTGACCGTTGCGGTCAAGTGTGGGTCCCACTTAAATTCTTGCTGAAAGAAGAAAAATTAAATTAAAAAAATAATACTTTAAATGAAAGTAAAAATTGTGAAAACAGATGACTTACCGCAAATGTGCGAAACCACAATTCTTGATCCTCCGGTGGCATTTTGCCGTACGTTGGATACGGAAAGCGGAGCAAAGAACATTCCATCTTGTTGAGGGACTTCGAAATCCCGCTTCGAGAATCATCAAACCTAAGAAAAAAAAAATTAACAATATAATTACATTAGTGACAATTAAATTAAATTAGTAAAAAAAAGAAAAAATGTAACAAAACTTACCATGTGTCTCTACCGATCTGGTCTGGATGGAGCGTAGGTATCCGCCCTCGTCCAGGAAGACCCACGAAGTCCTCGACGCTAATCTGGGACGGTAGTGTGGCGGCTGATGGTATCTCCGGCGTCTGTACAGGTGTAGACGACGTTGATGGTGCAGACGTCGTAGCCGCATCAGGTCTACTCTGACGACGACGACGACGTTCGCCGCTGGCCCCGCCGCCAGATGCTCGGAAACCACTATAATCCCTATATTTATATATAGATTTTAGGGATATAGATTTTAGGGATATAGATTTTAAATTTTAAAATTTTTAAAGTTTTAATTTTTTAATTTTTTTAAAAATGTAAGAGATTTATGTGTTTTTTAAAAAAAATTTAATAAATAATTGTAACCATTTTAAAATTATAGAATTTTGTAGATAAATCATATTATAAATTTTTATCAATCCTATAAAATGCTATTTTTAAATTATAGAATTGTTATTTTTAAATTATAAAATTGCTATTTTTAAATTATAGAATTGCTATTTTTAAATTATACAATTGCTAATTTTAAATTATAGAATTGCTATTTTTAAATTATAGAATTGCTATTTTTAAATTATAGAATTGCTAATTTTAAATTATAGAATTGTTATTTTTAAATTATAGAATTGCTATTTAAAAATTTTTAAATTATAGAATTGAGATTTTTAAATTCTTAAAAATCAAATTTTTTATAAATTTGATTAAATCAGTTTATAAAATTGTATAAATCCTTTAAAATGCTAACAATTTTTTATAAATCCTTAAAATGCAAACTATTATTTATAAATCCTTAAAAATGTTAATCCTAATTCATAAATTATTCAACATTACCAAATTTTTTTTTATAAATCCTTAAATTTTTTATAAATGCTAAGTGTTTATTATAAATCCTAAATTTTTCAACATTACCAAATTCACAAATCAATGCACAAAATCAATTCACAAACCAATTCACAAATCAATTCTCTAATCCTAATTCACAAATCAATTCACAAACCAAAAGGAATTAGGAATTAGGAATTAGAGGTTTTCTTACAAATGTGAAGGAATATCATCCATGACTGGAAGAGAAGAACGAACGCCGGAGAAGAACGACCGTCGGTGAAGAATCGAGGAGAAGAACAAACGCCGGAAATCCGGTGGGAGAGAGAAGAACGAACGGCGATCCGGTGGGAGAAAGAACAAACGCCGGAGACTCGGAAACGTCGGGAGAGAGGATCGGCGGCGGAGGAAAAAGGCGGCGGCGGCGATTTTGGTGGTTTTCTCCGTCGGTTTGTGTTCTGAAGAACGAAGGGGATCTGTTTTATTCCCAGAATTTCCGACAGCCTTAAAACTGTCGGAATTCTGTCGGAATCGAAAATAATTTAAATGACCGCGTCTAATTGGACCGTCCCATTTCGCGGTAATTATTTTCATTTCGCAGGTAAAATTTGGTATTTCTGTCGGAAATTTGTCGGAAATTTCCGACAGAAATCCGACAGTTTTGTGGTTCTGAGCTTTTTAACGATCCGTTTTCGTAGGTACAAGGTCATAATATGATTGGATCCTGATTTGCAAGATAAAATACTTGGTAATGGTCATTGTTACTTTCAAATTCTAAACAGTTAGTATCCTCGTGTATTTCCCGTAAACATCTATTGTTTAGTATATGTAACATCATGTTCTGTATAACATCGATTAATTGATTTTCTCTCTTATATTTTACTTTTGTTGTTAGAATTGTATGCCGGGAATGTGTCTTATTGAAATTTTAAATTTTGACCTTAAAACCCCAAAATCTGTCGGAAATCAGTCGGAAATATATATATATTTCCGACTGATTTCCGACAGAAATAATAATTTTATGAAAAAAAATTATTATTATTATTTCTGTCGGAATTCAGTCGGAAATATATATATATTTCCGACTGATTTCCGACAGAAATAATAATTTTATGAAAAAAATTATTATTATTATGTCTGTCGGAAATCAGTCGGAAATATATATATATTTCCGACTGAATTCCGACAGAAATAATAATTTTATGAAAAAAAAATTATTATTATTATGTCTGTCGGAAATCAGTCGGAAATATATATATATTTCCGACTGAATTCCGACAGATTTGTGGTTTTAAGCTTCTTAACGATCCATTCTCGTTCATACCATTTGATAGCATGATAGGATCATGATTCCGGAGATAAAATACTTGATAATGATCATTGTTACTTTAAAATTCTAAACAGTTGGTTTTTTAGTATTTCCCGTAAACATCTATCGTTTTATATAAGTTACTATATGAAACCCTTTTGGTTGAAACATGACAAAATCGCAATTCATGTTCTGTATAACATCGACAAGGTTACTTACTCTCTTATCTTTTACTTTTGTTGTTAGAATTGTATGCCGAGAATGTGTCTTTTCGAAATTCTGAAATTTGACCTTTAAACCCCAAATCTGTCGGAAATCTGTAGGAAATATATATATATTTCCTACAGATTTCCGACAGATTTGTGGAAACACGTGTCGTAATTTAAGGTTTGCCTGATATAAAGCATCTGTCGGAAATCTGTAGGAAATATATATATATTTCCTACAGATTTCCGACAGACGCTGCAAAATATCAAAAAAAAACAGAAGAGACAGTGTCGATCGACAACCCCATACCGTCGATCGACATGGGTTTTGGCAAGATATACTCAAATGAAGTTTTGATCGGAAGACTATATGTATCCATTTCCGACAGAAAAACAGATTTTTTTAAAAAAAAATTAGAAAACAATGCATATGAAACCTTTTTATAATACAAACATATAATGTAACTACTCTGAGTCCGATTATGATCCTTCCGAAGGAATTGTGTCTTCGTCTTCATCAAATTCTCCAACTTCTTCTTCTGATTCTCCAACTTCTTCTTCTGATTCTCCAACTTCTTCTTTTTATTCTGAGTGTACTATATTATCACCAAATTCTGTGAAATCAACAAAAAGGTCCACTGCGGAAGAAATTGGAACTGGATCCATCGGAGTAATACTAGTTGGTTGCATAGCATCGTGCTCAGCAACTCCATATAGTCGTCCTCTTGGATTAATTGGAGTCACTGTAATCCAAGGATCTCTTCGATGTGTTACCCTAGGGTAAGAAATATAGCATACCTGAAACAAACATATTTAGTTTACGCAATTGCAAAATCATTATTTATCAATAACGCACGTATTATAAAATTTTAAAATCAAACCTGGTCTGCCTGTGATGCTAGGATGAATGGGTCATACTTTTGCAGTCTCTTAGAAGAATTTACTGAAGTGACGCCAAATTGGCTCACCTGAACACCTTGTGGATGATTTGGATCATACCACTCACACAAGAAAACAATGCACCTCATGCCCAACAATCCTGGATAGCGTACTTGCAATATTTCTTTGAGAATCCCGTAGTAGACTACATCACCACATGTAGCTAAAATACCGTAATTTGCAGTTGCCCTCGACCTTTCTTCATGAATCCTAAATGCAAATCCCCTAGTGCAATATTTCCCGTATGAAGTTGCTTCGAAGCTTGGGCCAGAAACTATCTCTTGTAACCATGTTGGAAACCTTTCTCCATTCTTCATTCCTTCAGAAACCTGATATAATAATTTACACAAATTAAGTATTAATTAATGCACTAATTTTAAGATATATAAGCGTTTTTTAAAAACTTACGTAATATTGCAGCCAATTTGCAAACTCGGTGTCCTTAGTTTCTCCAAGTTCGTCTTCTGTCATATTCGGATAATAGTGACGTATTGATGCAATGTAAATCCTGAAAGCAAACAACAATATATAACATATGAAACCTATATATTACTTAGGTATATAAAAAAAAGAAGTATTTAAATAAGTTCTGTTTTTACCTTTCGTACTCCGCCATCTCCTCACAATTCGTTAGGATATACATATGTAAGTGACTCCACTCATCTTGTGATAGGAAGCGTTTCTTCCTTCTCTCAGTCACTCGGCCAACTTGCAAAAACAACTGAGGGACCAGCGCGTGATACATGACTCTCTCACCTCTATCATCATGACGAGCAGGACGTCTACTCTTCGTACGAACTTCCCGTGGAAGGTAAGATTGCGCAAACTGTGATGCTTCTTCATTGATACTCTGTGCGACAATAGAACCTTCAACTCTCGCCAAATTTTTGACCTTCTTCTTTAGATGGAACATGTACCGCTCAAAAGGATACATCCAACGAAATTGAACGGGACCACCTAGTTCGGCTTCGCGGGGGAGGTGTAGGGGAAGATGTTCCATAACATCAAAAAAAGACGGCGGAAAGATCTTTTCAAGATTGCAAAGGATCACTGGTATATTGGCATCTAATTTGCGGATCCCCTCAACTGTAAGTGTCCTCGTGCATAAATCCCTAAAGAAAGCACCAACAGCTGCAATAGCTTCGTGGACTGTTTGAGGAAGGAGATGGGTAAAAGCAAATGGAAGAAGCCTCTGCATCACTACATGATAATCATGACTCTTCATTCCCATAAACTTTAGGTTTTGCGAGTCTACGCAGTTACCCAGATTAGCTGCATATCCATCAGTGAATTTAACTTCGTCTTTAATCCACCGGAAAAACGCTCTGACCTTTTCTTTTTGCAATCGGTACGGAGGAAAAGGATATGTGCCATCGGGAAGACGTTCAAGATAATCACGGTTGCAAATCATTGAAACATCCATCCTAGACTTCACATTGTCTTTTGTCTTTCCCGGGACGTTTAACACCGTATTCATGATGTTGTCAAAGAAATTCTTTTCAACATGCATCACATCGAGGTTGTGCCTTAATAAATGATCCTTCCAATACGGCAAATCCCAAAATATACTCTTCTTGTGCCAGTTATGAGCTTCCCCTACACCACAAAGAGGTTCATGCCCATTACCCCCACAATCAGGAGTCCTATCAGCACCAAAATCTCTCAACTGCTCCAATATAGTACGACCGTCTATCTCATCAATTGGAGCATCAACCACTTGGTTATTTTTCTTAAATAATCTTTTAGACCGACGATAGGGGTGGCCGTCCGGTAGAAACCTTCTATGGCAATCAAACCAACATGGCTTTCTTCCATTCCTCAATTGGAAAGCGTCAGTGTCGTCATGGCAAAACGGGCACGATAATCTTCCATGAGTAGTCCATCCAGATAGCATACCGTATGCTGGGAAATCGCTAATAGTCCACATAAGGACCGCACGCATATGGAAATTCTCCCGCCGTGAAACATCAAACGCTTCGACACCGTGACTCCATAGCATTTGTAACTCATAAATCAATGGCTGGAGGAATACATCAAGTGATCTCTTCGGATGCTCAGGGCCGGGAATTAGAAGGGAGAGGAATAAAAACTCTCGACGCATGCACACACCAGGGGGCAAATTGTACGGTGTTAGGATTACGGGCCACAAAGAATACTGCCTTCCATGCTTCCCAAATGGGTTGAAACCATCCGTACTTAACCCGAGGTACACATTTCTTGGCTCGTATGCAAAATCCGGATTCAACATTTGAAAATGTTTCCACGCTTTTGCATCTGAAGGATGTGTAATCTCTCCATCTTGACGATGCTCTGCATGCCATCTCATTTCTTCTGCCGTTCGCGCAGATTGATATAACCTCTTTAACCTTGCTGTCAATGGTAAGTACCACATACGTTTATATGGAATTGGAACTCTGCCACCAGTATCCTGATACCGTGGTTTACAACAAAATCTACATCTTCTCCGGTCTTCGTCTTCTCTCCAATATAGCATACAATTGTCGATGCATACGTCTATCACCTGATACGGCATACCAAGACCAGCTACGAGTTTCTGTACCTCATAGTATGATGCAGGTGCCTGATTATCTTCAGGCAAAATATCCCTCACAAAATCTGCTATCGCATCAACACACTCTTCCGCCAAATTGAAGTCCGTCTTAAGGGTCATCAGTCTACTAGCAGTTGATAAAGGTGAATGTCCGTCTCTACACCCATGATATAATGGCTGCTTCCCTGCGTTTAACATTTCCAAAAATCTTCTAGCTTCTTCATTTGGTTCTTCTACTCTATCCTCCCCTATTACGATCGATGGCAAATTCTCTCTAAACGCATCATGAACCATCTCAGCGGTACCTACACCAAAATCTACTTCCGTTCTATGTTCGCCTAAGCTATCCGTTCTATGTTCGCCTAAGCTATCCGCAACATATGGTGCACTGCTACTACTACCACCATCATAATTAGTTTCTCCATGATAAAACCAAATTTTGTATCCCGGCATAAAACCATCCCTATACAAGTGATGCCAAACTTGTTCTACCTTAAAATTACGCGAATTGCAACAATTTAAACAAGGACATTTTATTACCTTTCGATTCCCGACAACCTCCATGAACTCGCATATACCTCGTGCATAACTTTGATTTAATGCTTTCGACTCCGGATCATACATCTCTTCATCCATCCACGATCTATAATATCTAGAAGATGACATCTCACTCTCTTAACGATTTTTTCTAACAAATGTTTGATTGGAAGTTGTTGTTGTTGTGAGTGAATGAAGATGTGTGGAATCATATATATAAAAACGCTGACCGTAGGAAATCTGTCGGAAAGACAACGGATATAATAACGGTTATAATAACGGCTATTTTTCCGACAGATTTCCTACAGACACTCAAATGTCTGTAGGAAATCTGTCGGAAATTGTTAACGGCAATTTATTTCCGACAGATTTCCGACAAACCGCCGGCATCTCCTCCGGCGTCGACGTCGGCTAGTTACACCGTCCGACATTCCGAGCGATTTCCGACGGTTTTATTGTCTATCGGAAATAATTCCGACAGATTTCCGACAGAAGTGAAAAATTTTAGTTCCGTTGGTAAGCAGTCGGTAATCTGTCGGAAATTTCCGACAGAATTAAAGTCTGTCGGAAATGCTGTCGGATTTGCGGCTGTTTTCTTGTAGTGATATTTCAATCTTAGAATATGTAAATAAATCAAACTGACAATGTTTTATATAGTTTTATACTTTGACAAATTAAAACTTATACATCTTCACAAAGCATTTCCTATAACATATATATATATTACACTCCATTAGAATTCTTAATCTTAATTTTTTTACAAAACACATATAAATGAAGCTAATGCATACTTTTGCATGCTAGAGGATGTAGATGCATTAGATGATGTTTACCAATATCTACAGAAAATTGTAAAAGAAGCCCTAAACTCGAAACAACATTTATGATGTAACCGCCATAAAGCCGTTGGATGGTCGGAGGTTACCGACGGATTTCCGAAGACTACTTCAAAAATTTGATTTAATGATAAAAAAAATTGTAGCCATCATAAAGCCGTTGGAAAATTCCGACGGATTTCCGACGACTACTTCAAAAATCTGATTTAATGATAAATTATGAGTTACACGTCAGAATTCCGTCGGTAACCTTTGACCATATACTGACAGAGTTGAATTGTCGGAATAATTTGACGAATTTTTGACGGAACGTCAATAGTTTATGGTTCGTCGTTAGTCCATCTGTATTCCATCGGAAATTACCTACGGAATTCAATCCATCATAATTTTCGTCGGGATTTATCCTGTTTTCTTGTAGTGTAAGGCTAAAGTAAAGATTTATGCTCTGAAAAATTATGCCCGTAACGAAAGGGGATTTGAATCTAAACCAAATGAAATTGATGCTAAAAACAAAGAGGAAGGAAGAAGACGCATAAAACAATCCGGATGAAACTGAGTTTAATCCAGAACCTAAAATCCGAGAACCGGAAAGAAAATCTTGTCAACGCGGAAAGCAAATCCGTCTAAGCGGGAGAAGGATTCCGATTAAACGGAAATATGATTCCATCTAATCGGAAATATCTTACACAGAAGAGCTAGCTAGAATACAGATACCTGGAAACAAAACAAACTAAAACAATACATATATACAGCCACGGCACCAGCTAAGCCGGCCACGGGGCAACCCACCTCAATTTTCTACCGGAGCTCTGTTTTGAGGAGAGAGGTCAGAGGAATAACAACAAAAAACTTTGGTTATAGATGAAAAGAAAAAGATAATAGTGAGAATAATAATGGTTGTGATGTAATAGTTGTAATTAAGTAAATATTTAGGACTAAAACTATAAAATATTACTAGCTAGTCGTAGTAGACTTGGACGTTTAGACTTAGAGCTGTATGATTCTTTTTCTATAGTCACGTTTGCATCTTCCGATTATGAATAATTGAATATTGATTTAACATTATATATATATACCAAACTGATGGTTACATGAAGACACACTGGCTCGAAAAATCACACCACACGAACACGTTGATGCAACGTTGTGTACCCATGTGACTCTACTCTACGAGTTTGGGTCACTTGGAGACCATTGAAAATAGAGGAAATTAGGGAGGAAATGTAGGTCAAACTCAAATATTGACTTTGAATTTTGGAAGCGAAAAAATAAAGAATTTGATTTCGTTTTTGGTTTGAAAAATATAAATCTAATTACTCATCTACGTAATGGTGATCTATTAGTGCAATGAAAATTATAATTTCAGTTCGAACGAAGATATTGATGATTTTCTATAGCAAAAAAATGATGTTACCTAGATTCAAATCCGATATAAATATTGTTGACAACATAAATATATACGTTGTCACTAAACCTCGTTGTTAACACCGGAAACAAAATCATGTTTTCACTCTCCAAAATATACTTTCTCAAATACTCAAAACTTACTTGACATTATATATCTATTTTGATAGGAAATTAGCAAAAGCCATATTGGTAACAAGCCAATCTTCTTCGATCATACAAATCTATAACAAAATATAAACCGTTACTTTATAAACACTTTCAAGAAAACTTGAGAAATATTACATTCTAGTTTTCGAACATAGTGGATACGATGAAGATATGCATGTTCTGTTATATTGCTATTGGAGAGTTGACATTGACATGGAAACGAAGTTGTTATATAGGTGTGTCCAAACCCGTCCCGTTGCGGTCTTATTTGAGTATGATCCAACCCATGTTGACATCTCTATTGGAAAGTTATTTTTTTTTTTTTTGTCACAAACACACTTCACTATTAGTTAAGCAAATACATTGTTTGTATCAACAAACCAACAGGGAACAGAAGTGCTAATAAAAAAAAAAAATCTTGTTCCACGTGCGTGAGATCGAACTCGGGGAAAGACTCTCGAAGAGTTGCCAATTGACACAACTCCGGCTCAAAGCCGGGCCACTCACGTGGCGCATCCACCATCTTCACCAGATCTTTTGAATCCGTGATGAAAGTGGAGCAAAATCGCTGCTTCCTAAGTAAACACTTCATAGCCCATAGTAGACCATGTAATTATGTATGGAGGGGAGAAAGGCTTCTGAGGTTTCCTTGTAATCCCACCAAATATGTGGTCACATCCTGAAGTTATAGGACCCAACAAACACCACTCGTACTGTCTTCTCCCTTCCATCATCCATCGACAAAGCACGTGAATGTGGTTGAAGACATAGTAGTTGTGGGTGGGGGCTGTAGGGGCCACCGCTAGGGTTTCTGTGGCCTTGCGATGAACCACCTTAAAAACTTTATCATTTTTCGCCTTCCATATATACCATATGATCCATGGGAAAGCCTGAGAGACATCGTGCATGGTTCCTGTCTGGGGAATACGCCAAAAAAGGGAATCTAGGTTGGATCTAAGACTCTCTGACGGAAAAGAGGAAGCCTCTGTCGGGAGACCAGCCAGTGACCAAACCGCCCTAGCCAAAGGGCACGTAAAAATTGCATGGTTAATGGACTCAACAGGATCCGTACATCGAGGGCATTTCCCATGATCCCGGATGTGTCTAAACTTGAGTCTCTCATTTACCGCCACTGCTCCTGCTAGATATTGCCAGATAAAATGATGTAGTTTGTTTAGAGCAGGTATTTTCCATACATGAGCCTTGAGAGGGTTATCAAACGGTAATTAGAGTGAGAATTGGGTCTCTGCATCCTTATGTATTCTGGCGAGTTCATAGCCCGATTTAACCGTACATAAGCCTGATTTGGTGAAGTGCCAACAAAAGTTATCCTCTAAGGCTCGGGGCGGCAGTCTCATCGTGAGTATTCTTAGGGCATCCTGGGGATGCACATTTGCCCGCGTGGCTTGTGTATTCCACTTTCGGCTCCCCTAATGAATGAATTCGGATACCCTTTGTTGATGATTAGAAATAACGCCCAAACTAACCGTTGGTCGTGGTGTTGAGTCTGGTAACCAATATCAGTCCAAACTGTCATACCATATCCATTGCCTATAAGTTTGTGGTTTACCTGCAGTACTAACTCCTTCGAGGACCATATACTTTGCCACCCATAAGATGGTCAATTAGGTTTTGGTGCGTAAAAAGGGTGCATATAACAGAAGTACCTGACTTTTAGCACCCTGGCTGCTAGGGAGTTTGGATATTGGTATAGTCGCCACATCTGTTTTGCCAAGAGAGTCTGATTAAAATCCTCGAAAGACTTAAATCCGATACCGCCGTGCTTCTTGGGTAAACAAAGTTTCTTCCACACCATCCAATGTAGGCCCCTTGATTGGGGCTTGGATCGCCACCTAAACTGGGATAATGCGCTAGTCAACTTCCTGCATAAGCGTTTTGGTAAGAGAAATCTTTACATTACATATGTTGGAATAGCTTGGGCTACGGACTTAATCAAAACTTCTTTACCGCCCTTTGATAAAAATTTTGCCAACCAGCCATTTACCCGGCTGTTTAGCCGATCATGTACATATACAAATATATGAGATTTGGATCCTTGTAACTGTTCTGGAATACCTAGGTATTTCCCGGCGCCGCCTACATTCATAATCCCTAGTCGTTGGTGTATGGCCAAACGAGATTCCATGGGAACATCCTTTCCAAATGTAATTGCTGATTTATCAAAATTGATTTGTTGGCCTGAAGCATTTCCATATTTCGTGAGGATCTGAAGAATCCTATCACTTTGTTCATTTGTTTTACAGAAACACAGACTATCATCTGCAAACAAAAGGTGGGATACTGGGGGACTAGCATAAGCCACTTTGAGACCCATGAGTATTCCCGTAGATTCCGCTTTCCTAAGATTGGAAATTAATACTTCCATACAGATAATGAATAGGTGCGGGGAAAGGAGATCACCTTGATGTAGTCCCCTTGTAGGGGTAATTGAGTTGCGAGGGTCGCCGTTAAGCAGTAAATGATATGTCACAGAATTCACACATGGCATAATCCATGATATCCATTTTCTGAAAAACCCATTTTTCGCAGAAGACACTCGAGGAAACTCCATTCAATGCGATAATAGGTCTTATTCATGTCTGTCTTCACTGCCATAAAATCTTTTTTGCATTTCTCTTTGGTGACTAGAGCGTGGAATACCTCTTGAGCTACTAGGATATTATCAGATATCGCTCGCCTTGCTATGAAAGCCGACTGCGTCTCCGAAACTAGCTTCGGCAAAAGTCGTTTAAGGCTTTGGCGTAACACCTTCGAAATAATCTAGTAACTAACATTACAAAGACTAATTGGTCTAAATTCCTTCATTGCTCGTGGTCTTTCCGTTTTGGGAATAAGACAGATGTTAACCTCATTCATACTGAGTTCAATACTCCTTGACGCCATAAACTCCTAGACCAAAGAGACAACTTGCGGTCCCAGGATGTGCCAGAATTTTTGATAAAAAAGTGCAGTCATCCCATCATGTCCTGGAGCCTTTTCGGGATGAATTGAGAAACCGCGGATTTGACCTCTGTTATTGAGATTGGGCGTGTGAGATTCTCGTTCATCTCTGTCGTTACCGTACTTGGGATATTCCTCAAAGATGTTTCTAAGTCAGAAATTCCCGCGGTAGAGAAAATGTCTTCGAAGTAGGCAATAGCTATATGTTCAATTTTTGCTTCTTGTTCGGTCTATTGGAGAGTTGACATTGACATGGAAACGAAGTTATATAATCCCGACAATTTGGGGATTCTAATAATTTGATAAATGAACTTATACACAAATTAATAATGATATTGTCACATGCGAAGATCCATACATATTAAATGTGATTCATTTTTTATATAGATAATATATTATGATCATACGTGATATTTATTTTATTTTATGTAAAAATGATAATATCAACAAAAAAGTCTTTTAGTTAAAGGAGCAGATTCACGGGTTACACTAATTTTACTACACGCCAAATATTTGCCTCCAACGTTGTACCAGCGTCCATACATCTCTTTCTTATATTCCCATTTTAAAAGACAATCTAGGGTTTTTTTATTTGTTTCAAGTTTGTATAAATTCAAACTCTATGCCATGAAGGGACAAATATGAAAATAATTTAATTTCATGGATAATCATCGATCACAGACTTACTCACGCTTCTCGTGGAAAGCACAGATCTTAAAAGGTGAGAATGGAAAAAAAAGTTTAAAATCTAAACTAAGATTTAGGGATATGTTTTATGTGAGGGGAAAAAAATCATTCAAAAATAAATAACTTAGGTGGTTTCATATCTATAACAGTTGAAAGATATATCGTAGAGTTACATAACATGGGGTCGAGTTATCTTACTGCGATTTCAACTATTGTTGGCTGATATAAGTTCCTACATATGAGAAAATTGATATTTGTGAAATGAAATACATAAATACGATATAACAATAACAAAAATACTGATACGGGATTTAGGATAAAAACGAATTTTGTAGAGGCGAGATACGATCTCTATCCTTATTCTGAAAACGCCTTGTAGTATGACGGTTGCATGACGTTCCGAATCCCATGATACAACTACAATCGATTTTATTTTGCACCACCCAACAATAGAATCACACGAACGCTAGATTTTGTGTTATACTCTCAGACACAGAATAAATAAAATAAAAGAGATTTGTGAGAGATGTTGTTGTTCATAATAATGATCATGTTATCATCCATTATTCGATCAAAAAACTTAAGAAATGAGGAAGATATGCTTATCTTATATAGCACAAACACTCAACGTCTATAAACGTACGAGTCATAAAGAGGTGACAAGAGAATTGATTCTCTCCATAATGATAGTCATGACAATTAAGCTTATGTTACAAAGAAATCAACACTGATTTTTCCTTTAACTTAATTATCAATATCACACGATTAAACTCATTTAATTATAATAAATTTGTATTGACTTGGTCAATATTTATTCAAAATAAATCTAGGCCAAAAGAATTGAAGGATGTAGATAAAGATCATCAGGCTGGAAGCTATGGAAAGTTAGCTAAGAAGAAGAAAGAGAGACTCAAGTTTATGTAAGTCTCAAGGAAGTTAAGCACAAGTGTGTGAGACATTCTTTCTCTTTGAGAGGGTTCTCAAGAAGATCCACAAGGTGTTACAGATTTCGATTGGGCTTCGGCTAATGGGCCCAAATTCGGTTAGACTGAAGATTTCGGTTAAATAGTCTAAGTCTCACTCGTGTAAAACGTAGCGTTTTATTTTCTCTAGTTGTAACAAAATAAACCTGAGAGAGGATAAGGTTGTTGAGAAAAATAGAGAAAAAAAGAGAGACGATATGTAACAAGTTTTTCCGACGAGATTAAGCCATATAGTGGATTCCGGTGAGAAATTGAGAAATCACCGGCGAGCTAGGGGCCGGAACTAAGCCCCGAAGCTCGAGTCTCAGTGTTTTTATTTTTCTGCTCAAGCGATTGAAATTTGTTTCTTCTCGGATTGATTTGTGTTCAAAGTCATCAATCATCGGAATCGATTGAAAGCAAATCGGAATAGAATTGGTCTAGATTCTAACAGAGTGGTATCAGAGCAAAGTCACCGAGCTAGGTGAATCAAAGAAGAAGCAAAGCTGAATCGAAAAGATCGAAGGTTGATTTCGATGTCAGGGATCAAGATTGACGTTGATAAGTTTGATGGATCCGGAGACTACTGTCTCTGGAAGAGACGGATGTTAGCTCACCTCAGTGTTCAAGGCCTGAAGGATGTTCTCATCAAGGAAGATCCACTTGCGATAGACGAAGCTGCAGAAGCAGCAAACGCAGAGCTAAAGAAGAAAAGAATCGCAGAAGAAACAAAGAGAGCTGATAGATGCGAAAGAGCTATGAATCTCATATTCTTGAATGTAGGAGAACATGTACTGAGGAAGCTAGACAAGTGCACAACAGCTGCAGAAACTATTGAGACTCTGGATAGACTTTACATGACTAAGTCTTTACCTAACCGTGTTCATTCTCAGCTAAAGGTTTACCCCTATAAAATGCAGGATTCAAAGAGCATGGATCAGAATGTGGATGATTTCTTGAAGCTGGTTGCAGAACTGGGAAATCTGAGTATAGAAGTTCCAGAAGAAGTGCAAGCCATTCTTTTGCTTAATGCATTACCTTCCAGGTATGATTCTTTAAAGAAAACTCTTAAGTACAGTAGAGTTGTTTTAAAACTGGAAGAGGTTGTTAGTGTTGCTAGATCTAAGGAACTGGAATTTAAAGATAATCCTATATCTAGGTCTGATGGTGAAGGACACTATGTTAGAGGTAGAACGGATAGTAGGAATCTTTCTGCAGGAAAAGGCAACAAGAACAGGTCAAGGTCAAAGTCTAAAGATGGGAAGAGAGTGTGTTGGATATGTGGTAAAGAGGGACATTTTAAGAGGCAATGCTATAAGTGGCTTGAAAGGAACAAAGGTTACAAACAGAATAGTGATAGAGGAGAGTCATCATTGGTAAAAGATGATGCCAAGGATCTTGTTGGATTGCTAGTTGCTGAGGTCAACATGACAACTGGTGAAGGTGATCCTGATGAATGGAGATATGCTCAAATTTACCCTGAGCTACTCTCTCAAATTAAGAGATCGTATAGCACTTAGGGATCGAATCCATAGGGAAAAGAATCACACAATAAAGTTCCAAATTTAAATTAAGCTAAGAGAAATATGATGAATGTAAATTAAGCAATTAAAACTAAACAGATGATGATTATGTTTCTTTTAAATTCAATAAAACGAAGCGCTAGGCATCGGGTAATTCGCAGACATGACTTTAAATTGAAGCACTAAATTTCTGTCGGGATATTTATTAGGAACCGTTCTAGAACTCAAAAACAATTGTAAAACTAATCAACTTTCGTTGCAAAAGTTATCTATGACTAAATCCTAGAAAATCAAATTTCTTTGCGAGTTCTATAAAATTAATCAAGCATTAATGAGCAGTTTCGATATGTTCACAAAATCACTAAGCCAAATTTCTTTGCGAATAGTTATTTTGCTCACCTATGATATTGTTCCAGCTAACTAACAATGCTTTCGCATCTATCAATCAACCTAAGTTATCTAAATCAGGGTGATCAATCCTAAAGCAGAATTAAAACTATCAAGGTGAAGAGCACAAATTAGATTAATCCCAACAGTAATAAAATTCTTAACAATTTATCATCAGCCTTTGAAAAACCATAAACCAAACCAATAGATTACTCAGACATGATGATTGAAACAAGCATAATAACTGAATTATACTGCATTAAAAAGATAGAGTAAGAAATACAAAAGGGTTCGAAGAAATCTCTGAAAAGAGTCTGAACTTGTCGCCCTAAAAGCTCTGAATCAATCTCTTGCTAGGTCTCAACAGAATAAAAGCATAGCCTAAACAATGGCTTAGAAAACATATATATAAAGTCTAAAAACGGATTGGGCTGGACTTGTAATTTAATGGAACTTCTCGGCAGAAACGGAAATCTTCAAACTCCTTATTTTTGCTTGTCACGATCGGGTGTCGATCGACACCAAGGTTAGATTTCCAATCCGACTTGAAATCTTCAATAGCTCATTCCTCTTTGCTCCAAAATGCTCCAAATCCACAAATTATGCTCCAGTTGCCTCTAAACCTGTAAAGACTCTAAAACCATACGAAAACACCGAAAAGACACTAAAAACATACTTATATCATGGTTTTAAATGGGTAAAAACCATGATATATCAACTCCCCCAGACTTAGCTTTTTGCTTGTCCCTAAGCAAAGCAGATGAAATCACTCCTTTAGGAACCACATACCTGCAAAGCCAATCCGGTAATATTTCGATGTGTCCCTAAAAGCTTAGCAGTCCTCCAGATTGATTTCAAACTCCTTAGAAAATCTCAGACTTTCAGTTGCAACCCCCTTTCATTATTTAGGTGCGGTCTCATCAAGGGAATATCGATCGCTGAACCTTCTAGATTCTTTCACTTCCTTTAACACTTTCCTGCGTTTCACCATCTCTCTTCCCTCTGAAACTGTATCCAATTAAGGATATCATAGAGATGCAATGCCTTTTCTGAAGATTTTTTTTTTTAACTGACTTTCAGACTTGCACTTTTCTGTAGACTTTTTTTTTCCTTGGCATCTCTACGACTTCACTAGATCAGCGCTCACTACTAGTGTTCTTGTGGAGACAAGGTCATGAGGCTTTTTCTTTTTGATCTAGGACAGTTATATTTGTCATTTGGGAAAAAGTTTCAAGAGCGGTCCGTCCTCGCTTTCAAGTGTTTGGAAGCTGAATCAAGTCTTGCGATTACCAACGCCCATGACAAGAGATTTAGATTTGATTAAGGGCGGGATCTGCAACATCTTTTCTGGCGTTCTCCAGAAATCTGAACTCGCTCCGTTAAACCGATACACTAACAGTTACCCACTAAATAAAACCAACCAACTTGCATTGGTAATGGTCCTTGAGTGTTGCTCAAAGCAAGTTATTAGGGGAGTTTCGACCCGAATAAAAACATAAAAACAGGACTGACTCAATAAAAACTCAAAATAGAACACCAAAGTTAGCGACTACCTCCCCCAGAGTTAGACAACATTGTCCCCAGTGTTATAAAAGTCTGAAATCGGTAAAAGAAACAAAATCAAACGGAAAAATGTTTAGAAGCAAATGAGAATCATGTTACCAGTTGGGGTGTCGATCGACACCCAGATATGGTGTCGATCGACACCAGGTCTGAAAATTCAAAAACAATTCACCAAATTCTGTTTCTGGAGAATGTCAACGTGCTCATCATAGTTAAGTTAGTCTCTCAAGGTTAGCACTGTTAGACACTCAAAGAAAACATAATCAAACGCAACTACATAATATAATATCATAAATTCAGCAAAGTACTGAAACAGAAACAAACTAACTCTATAAAATCAAATGGAGAAAGCGAAAGAACTAGTCTTCTGCTTCCTCTGATGCAGTAAAAGTAGCTGGTGGAGATGGCGAACGAGAACGAGGACGAACACAGCCACTAGTCATGCGCTGCCAAATAGCCTGAAGACTTTAAAAAATCAAACGCTGAAAATCTGCCTGATCCAAAGGAAACTCGGGAGTCTCTGGGAATCTAAGGAGAGGCTCAGGAACTCTAGACGAACTCGCCTCTCCTGTAGACTGAGCAGACTGTCTCCCGCTAGTAGAACGAGTGGTAAGTGAACGGATAAGACTCGGATCAAGCTCAAAAAGTAGTGCCTCCAAGTTACCAGCTATAAATGGCTGATCTGGTAAAGGCAACTGAACCTGAACACGCTCGCCTGTAGACTGACGGAATGTCCAGAAACAAATATCCTTGAGCCAAGTAGTCTGCCTCAAGTAAGAAATATCGACGGTAGAAATCCCCTCTCCACGGTGTAACCAGAAGTACCAATGCCGCAGAAACAGAAGATAGGAGTGAGAATACTACCCACGGTGACTTGTTTGGTGTTGGCCATGTCGAAAGATGTCTTCTTCAAAGAGACCAAATGATGAGCGAAAACCGCTCCATAATGCACATCCTCAGGAAGATCAGGAAGCTGAGGGAAATCCTTACGAAGACCATAGTACATCACAGTGAGCTCCTGAACTCTCATCTTCCCTGGCTCGTTCTTGCAGAGAAGTGTAGTGGACAGCAATCGTATGACATATCGGATAGCAGAATGACAAACGTCTGTGTGCGTTGCACTCTTGCTATCATAAACACGTGTTCCAAACATAGCCCAGAACTCCTGTATCTCAAGTAAATGCTCTGGAAGGGAAACACGAGTGCGACCCTCCGTCTCAAAACTGTATATCGCAGCAAGGTCATCCAAAGAAACCATGTATCGAACACTGTGAGCCATAAACTTCAAAGTGCCTTGGTTAGGCCTCCTCAGAATTTCATCAACGTAGTAAACACGGACAGTAGCCAAGAATTGCCTCATTAGATCCGGATACATCGGGAAATGGCGAGTCGCGATGGTTCCCAAACCAGCATTCTCTAACAAACGTATCACGTCATCCTTGATCTTGAGACTCTTTATCGCTCGAGCATCAGCTACTCGTGTCTGTTTCAACTACTCCCTTAGCCAAGCATTTTAGAACACACTGTCATAATCATCCCATTCCTCTGAAATAGCCCGTCGCTCAACCTCTGGCTTAAGAGCCTCTACCTCTGGTTCCTCCTTCCATCGCCTCCTAATCCTAATTGGGATTCCTTCGGTTTTAGGCCAAGGACAACCATTGCGAATTGGTACGTTAGAACCAGCCTCTATTGCTTCGATCCAAATAGGTGTTGCATGAGTTCCTGCTGGGCAAAACTTCTTCTTCGGTGGCATCTGCAATTAAAACCAAAAGAAAAATCCACAAAAATTCGAAGTTAGCAAAGAATTTTGAATCTGCACGATGGGTGTCGATCGACACCACGTAAAATCGGTCACAGCTCCAAAAATTCATCAACAATTTCTCTACAAATCCAAATTAAACATAAGCAGCTCAATCGAATCACTTATTATTGCACAAATCCAACTACCAATTCGACCCAATTCGTTCTAAATCAAGGATTAATCAAAATTTCATCACAAATTCTCAAAATTCCAAAACAAGTGATGAACAATGCAATTCAATTTCATGAGCTTATCAAATTCACTCTTAAACAACTTATTAAAGCCGAATTTATCAATAGAAACAAGTGAAAACGGATGAAATTAGATTATTCAACCTTGAACCCGAAACTGAAAAGAGAAAAATTAGAACACATACCTTGTAGATCGATAAAACGAATGGTAGATTCGGAAAAGGGATGAAAAACCGAATGGAATGGACTCAAAAACCACTAAATTTGGTGAAAAATCGAGAGAGATTTTGAAAGATAGATTGTGGTGTTCGAGTGAAAAGGAAAAGAAAAAAAATCGGGTTATAAAGAAACACTTACCTCGTGTAATCTGCAGGGTGTCGATCGACACTCATAGGTGGTGTCGATCGACACCACTTTTTCCTTGCCAATCTCTTTTTTTTTTTTTTATCTAACTAAATTCCTGAAATACTTAAACTAAACAAAATAATTAGTAAACAAACGAAAATAAAACTAAATAACTATACGTTTTGCCTCCCACTCATCGCTTGTTTTCAGTCATTAGCTTGACTGTGTCGGGTTTTTAGGCAACGGGTACATCATCCAGAGGAACAATGTGTCCTGCTGGAATCTCGACTTTCACCCAATAGTGTTTCACCTTTTGGCCATTGACCGTGAACTCCTTTCCTTCTGAACTAATCAGGACAACTGCTCTATGGGGCCTAACCTCCTTGATTGTAAAAGGACCAGACAAACAAGAACGTAATTTTCCAGGAAACAGATGTAAACGAGAGTTATATAGGAGTACCTGGTCATTTGGCTCGAACTTCCTTGAGATGATCTTCTTATCATGATAGGCCTTAGTGCGCTCCTTGTATAACTTGGAGTTTTCGAAAGCATGATGCCTTATCTCGTCCAGTTCATTCAGCTGGATCAATCGCTTTTCTGAAGCCGGCTTATAGTTGAAATTCATTCGTTTAACTGCCCATGCTGCCTTGTGCTCAAGTTCTACTGCAAGGTGACAAGCTTCCCCATAGAGTAAATGGAACGGCGTTGTTCCCAAAGGTGTCTTGTAAGCTGCCCTGTAAGCCCAAATCGCGTTATCCAGCTTGGTTGACCAATCCTTCCTTATAACTCCCACTGTCTTCTCTAAAATTTCCTTGATTTTGTCGATTCGAAACTTCGACTTGACCACTTGTCTGCGGTTGATAGGGAGAAGCCACTCGATGTTGAACACCGTACTTGCTGAGCAGATTAGCAAACACTTTATTGATAAAGTGTGAACCTCCATCACTGATTACAATCCTAGGCACTCCAAATCGAGGGAAAATAATGGTCTTAAACAGCTTAAGAACCACCGCATAATCATTCTTAGGACTAGCAATCGCTTCAACCCACTTGGAGACATAATCCACAGCGACAAGTATATACTCGTTCCCATAAGACGGTGGGAAGAGACCCATGAAATCAATCCCCCAACAATCAAAGACTTCAACGTCAAGGATGAAGTTCTGTGGTATCTCATTTCGCTTGCTAATCTTCCCTCTTCTCTGACAAGCATCATACTTAGAGATAAAAGTGTGAGCATCCTTGAACATAGTAGGCCACCAAAACCCAGCTTGTAGAACCTTAGCCACCGTCTTGAACGTAGCAAAGTGACCAGCATATTCTGAACCATGACAATGAAACAACACGTCTTCAACCTCAGCCTCTGCAATGCATCTTCTGTAAATCCCATCTGAACAATGCTTGTAAAGATAAGGATCATCCCAATAGTACCGTCTAAGCTCCCGCATGAACCTCTTCTTCTCATATCCTTTAAGATCAGTAGGCACGTCTTCTGCAGCTAAGTAATTAGCGATGTCAGCGTACCATGGTCGATCAGACATTGCGATAGCAAAGACAAGGTTCCGAAAAGTCTCGGCGACGATTTTCGGAAGATCTATCAATCTGTCGACCTGGTGTCGATCGATGCTGGATATGGTGTCGATCGACACCTTGTTTTTAGCCAACTTCCCAGATTCGTGAATAGTGGGTGTCGATCGATGCTCAGGCTCAGTGTTGATCGACACTAAGGTCTGTGAACCACTTTCGACGAAATTCACTCGTTCTTCCGGTAAGAAATCATCTATAGGGACTTCATCTTCAATTCTGATCCGTGAGAGATGATCAGCTACGCCATTCTCGACCCCTTTATTTTCTTTAACCTCAATATCAAACTCTTGAAGAAGCAAAATCCATCTCAACAACCTTGGTTTTGCATCTTTCTTCTGCATCAAATACTTGAGCGCTGAATGATCCGTATGCACAATCACCTTAGAACCAATCAAGTATGGACGAAACTTCTCAAATGCGAACACCACAGCTAACAACTCTTTCTCAGTAGTCGTGTAATTCCTCTGTGCTTCTTCAAGCATTCGACTGGCATAGTAAATAGCGTGAAGCTTCCTGTCCTTCTTCTGTCCTAGAACAGCCCCGACTGCAAAGTCACTAGCATCACACATGATCTCGAATGGCAAATCCCAGTCTGGTGGTTGCACAATCGGAGCGCTCACAAGAGCCATCTTGATCTGCTCAAAAGCTGATAGACATTCTGCAAAAAACTCAAACTTGACATCCTTGCAGAGCAAAGTAGTAAGCGGTCACGCGATCTTGCTGAAATCCTTGATAAATCTTCTATAGAAACCGACGTGTCCAAGAAAACTCCTCATAGACTTCACATCACTAGGTGGTTGAAGACTTATCATAACCTCGATCTTCGCGCGATCCACTTCAATCCCAGCTTCAGAACCTCTATGTCCAAGCACAATACCATCTTTTACCATAAAGTGGCATTTCTCCCAGTTCAAAACCAAGTGATTCTCCTCACATCTTGCTAGTACCTTCTCCAGATTGTTCAAGCAGTCCTTGAAAGAAGATCCATATACCAAAAAGTCGTCCATGAAAACCTCCATGTAATCCTCAATCATGTCCGTGAAGATAGACATCATGCAGCGTTGGAAAGTTGCAGGAGCATTGCACAATCCAAAAGGCATTCTGCGATATGCAAAAGTGCCATAAGGACAAGTAAAAGTCGTCTTCTCCTGATCGTCTGGATGAATAAGGATTTAGAAGAATCCTGAGTAGCCAACCAGGAAGCAATAGTAAGGATGATTCGCGATCCTCTCCAGTATCTGATCAATAAAAGGCAAAGGAAAATGATCCTTCCTGGTCGCTGCATTCAGCTTTCTGTAATCAATGCACATTCGATGACCAGTCATTGTCCTTGTAGGAATCAGCTTGTTCTTCTTGTTCTTCACCATTGTGACACCTCCCTTCTTAGGAACCACATGAACCGGACTGACCCAAGAGCTATCTGAGATAGAATAGATAATCCCTGCTTCCAAAAGCTTCATAATCTCCTTCTTAACAACCTCAGTCAGATTCGGATTCAGACGCCTCTGATGCTCAATCGATGTCTTCGATTCATCCTCTAAGTGAATCATATGCATGCACAGATCTGGAGCAATACCAGAAATATCATCAAAAGAATAGCCAAGAGCTTTGCGAAACCTGCACAGCCTCATTAGCAATAACGTGAGTTTTGCGTTATTCAAAGAAGCATTAACAATGACAGGATAAGTGGAATTACCGCCAAGAAACGCGTACCTTAGCCCTGCAGGAAGTTGATTGAGATCGATTTTAGGAGCTTTCTCCTTGCTCCAATCGCTACCCTTTGCAGGAATCTTCACAGGAATCTTAGCCAGTTCCTTGTTCGCAACCACTTGCATTACTTTTTCGCTCGCATCCATCATCGAAACATAACCCTCAGCAGTCTCATCTAGATACTCTATTTCTGATGCAGAATTGATCAAAGCTCTTTCCAACGGATCTGTAGAGCGCATCTCCTGGAAGTAGTCGTCTGCAAGATGATCCAAAGTATCAACATAGAAGGTCTGACCATCTATTATAGGATTCCTCATCAGCTTATCCATATCAAACTTCATTTCTAGATCGCCCACATTCAGTGTAATCTTTCCTCCTTTGACGTCAATCATTGCTCTAGCTATAGCCAAGAAGAGTCTTCCCAGGATAAGAGGGTTCTTAGGCTCCTCACCATATTGCAGAACCACAAAGTTTGTTGGTATCATGCATTGTCCAACCTTAATTGGAACATCTTCAAGTACTCCTTCATGGATTCTCACCGTTCTGTCTGCTAAGATAAGAGAGAACCTAGTGGGTTGAAAATCAGTCATACCAAGACTTATAGCAAATGAAAGTGGCATCAAATTCACACTTGAACCCAAATTGCAAAGCGAACGCGGAAACCTTTCTGTGAAGATCAAGCAATCCAACACAAAGCTTCCAGATACGTGAGTTTCTCTGGAATTTTGTTCTGAATCACTACGCTAACCTGCTCCGAAATCATCGCGCATCCCTCTTCAAGACTCAAGCTCTTGGTAACCATCCGCTTCACATACATTCGAATCACTGGAGTTGATCTTATCGCATCAATCAAAGGAAGCTCAACAACGATCTTATCCATGATAGCCTTGCACCTAGCATCCTCTAGCTCCTGTTTAGACTTCTTGTTGCTCCTAGGATACGGGACCTTGGGCTTGTAGACTCGTTCCTCAGCAAGAACCGGAGAGTTAGCGACTGGTGTCGATCGACACTCCCAGATGAGTGTCGATCGACACTGGATTTTGATGTCGGAACCTCTTCGATTTTATTCGGCCTAAAATCTGGTTCCCCGAGTGGTGTCGATCGATGCTCTTCGTTGGTGTCGATCGACACCAATTTCGGATCAACAATATCATCATCTTCGTCTTCAATTAGCTCGTCGAATCGCTCCGTATTAGCACTCTTCTTCAGAATCGGTTCCAGCTTCCTACCGCTACGTGTCATGACAGCCATAGCGCCACGTTTTGGATTCGTATCCGTCCTTGATGGAAGAAATCCATCCTGTCTCTTTACTGATTTTGCGGTTTGAGCAACTATTGTGTCTAGCTTCCTGACATGCGTGTTAAAAGCTTCGAACTTCCCATTCAAATCCCGATACATATTATCCATCTTCCCGTTAAAGCTAACGGTCATATTGTGCTGACCTTCCAGGATTTGCTCAAGCATGGACTTCACATCACTATCCTGAGACTTAGCAGGAGGAGTCTGATAAGATGAAGCACCGTAGTTTCTAGTATAGTTGCTATTCTAGTACGGCTTCTGGAACTCGTTCTTCTGGTACTGTGGGCTTGAAGGTCTCTGGAAGCTGCTGTTATAATTGCTTTGGTAGCCTCTATTCCCTTGTTGGTTACCATACTTTTGAAAACCAGAACCATTGATGTAGTTGACATCTTCTTCTTCATTCCTAACCTCTGGATCAAAAGTCTCGACTTCCTGAGCAAAGTGAACTGTCTTCTTCCCAGCTATAAGATCATGCATCGAGTCCAGTTTCTTGGTGACTATCGCGAGCTGATATATCATGGCTTTAAATGGGTAAAAACCATGATATATCAAATGGGTTATGGATACTGCATGACCTCAAAGAGAGACTGTTTTATGGATATGAAAGAAATCTTAGGAAGAGTGAGAATGGCTAATAGCAGCAAGTCAGAGGTCAAGGGCATTGGATAAAGGTTCAAGAATAATGATGGCATAACCTTTGTGCTCCATGATGTCAGGTATATGCCTGATGTGTCTAAGAATCTGATTTCTGTGGGAACTCTGGACACTAAGGGATGTGAGTTCAGAGGTGGAAATGGGATAATGAAGGTGGTAAAAGGGTTTACAATTTTCATGAAAGGAGTCAAGAGAGAGGAGCTATACATTCTGCAAGGCAAGGCAGTTGTATCTGAAGAAAATGTTGTGACTGAGGCTATTTCAAGTAAGTCAAGACTTGAAGATGATATAACTCAGCTTTGGCACAGCATACTAGGACATATAGGCCAAAAGGGAATGGATGTATTAGCCAAGAAAGGATGTTTTGAAAAGGATCAGATAAAAGAGTTGAAGTTTTGTGAAGACTGTGTTATTGGTAAAACTCATAGAGTCAGTTTTGGTCCAGCTTAGCATGTAACAAGGAATAAGCTGGATTACATACATTCAGACTTATGGGGTTCTCCTAATGTTCCCATGAGCCTAGGTAGATGTTACTACTTCATATCATTTACAGATGACTTCACAAGAAAGGTCTGGATTTACTTTCTAAGATACAAAGATAAAGCATTCAGAAACTTTGTAGAATGGAAGAAGATGGTAGAAACTCAAACTAAAAGTAAAGTGAAGAACCTGAGAACAAACAATGGATTTGAATTCTTTAATCAAGCATTTGATAGTTTCTGCAAAGAAGAGGGTATTGTGAGGCATCGAACATGTGCCTATACTCCGCATCAAAATGGAGTTCCAGAGAGGCTTAACAGGACTATTATGAATAAAGTGAGAGCTATGTTAAGTGAAAGTGGTCTTGGAAAGAGATTATGGGCTGAAGCAGCTGCTACAGTTGTATACTTGATCAATAGGTCTCCATCATCTGCAATAGATTTAAAAATTCCTGAAGAGGAGTGGACTTCAGTCATGCCAAGTTTGTCAGGGCTTAGAAAGTTTGGTTGTCTTGCGTATGTTCATTCAGATGCAGGGAAATTGAATCCGAGAGCTAAAAGAGGTGTTTTTACTGGTTATCCAGAAAGAACAAAAGGATTTAAGGTATGGTTATTTAAAGATCAGAAGTGTGTTACTAGTAGGAATGTTGTCTTCAGAGTAGATCAGGTTTATAAAGATTTGAACAAGGAAAAGAATGATATTGAGGGTCTGGAAACTCAAACCAGAAGAGTCACTTTTGAGCTGAATGAGATAAACAATGAAGAAGGAATTTCATCTGAAGAAGCCCTAGAAGGAAGAAATCCATCATGTCTCTTCACTGATTTTGCAGTTTGAGCAACTTGTGTATCGATTTTCTTGACATGAGTGTTGAGAGCTTCGAATTTCCCATTCAGATCCCGGTACATGTCATCCATCTTCCCGTTAAAACTAACGGTCATCTTTTGCTGACCTTCCAAGAGTTGTTCAAGCATGGATTTCACCTCGCTATCTGGAGTCTTAGCAGGAGGCGTCTGATAAGAAAAAGAACCGTATGTCCTAGTGTAGTTGTTGTTTCTGCTTTGGAATGGCTTCTGAAAGTCGTTCTTCTGGTACTGCGGGCTTGAAGGTCTCTGATAGCTGTTGTTGTAGTTACTCTGGTAGCCTTTGTTCCCTTGTTGATTCCCATACCTCTGGCTCTGAAATCCAGTTCTGTTGACGTAGTTCACACCTTCTTCTTCATTCCCAACCGCGGGTTCAAATGTCTCAACTTCCTGAGCAAAGTAAACTGATTTCTTTCCCACTAGAAAGTTATGCACATCATCAATCTTAGCCTTAAGCTCTTGAGCAAACTGACCACTACCATTGTTCCCACTGAGCTTCTTCCTCTCAAAGTCGGCATTCTTACTGATGTTGCTTGAAGCCAAGTTCTCTATAAGCGCAATAGCATCTTCCGGAGAGTTAGTCGTGAAATTTCCACTGCTTGCAGCATCCAGTGTCATCTGGTATCTCCAATCCACTTCATTAAAGAAGATCCTAAGCAATTGGATATCTGTGAATCCATGATGAGGACAATCTCTCTGGTATGACTTGAATCGCGCCCATGAAGCCTTAAATGCCTCAGTATCCTGCTAGCGGAAAGTAGCAATCTTCATCCTCAAGTCTTTTGATCTTGCATCGTCGAAAAAGTTATTGAGGACTGCATTCTTGGTGTCCTCCCAAGTAGTCAAAGATCCCGGTTCGAGTTGCTTTAGCCAATATGAAGCATTTCCTTCCAGTGAGTAAGGAAAAAGCTTGCAGAAGAGATAGTCACTTGACACTCCATTCGCCTTAATGCTCGATGCCAAGTCCTCGAACTTTTCAATATGATCCATTGGGTTTTCGTGCGGAAGTCCATGAAAAGGATGTTGAGCCACAAGGCTGAAGAATGCAAGCTTTAGCTCAAAGCCGTTTCTCTGAAATGGAGGTAGGCGAATTGCAACTCGGTTAGCTTAAAACTGATCCGGACGATTGTAATCGCCCAAAGTCTGACCACGTCCGTTCTGCGCTGGGTGTCGAGCGACACCCTCTGCTGGGTGTCGAGCGACACCTTCGTTATTACCCTGCACAGCCACTTGGACGATCGCGTTCCCATCATCATCAATCCTTTGTCCAGTTGCATTGTATCTAAGCCCCTCTGGGTCGTGTAGAACCCCATCCGCTCCTGTTATCAAGATAATCGGTGGTACCTCTGCCATCTTAGATTTTCTAGCTGCTTTCTTGTTCGTACATTCTAAAAGAGCTAACGTGTCAAGATCGAATCCAACTAATTCCTTGTTTGTTGTGCTTCTTGTGACGTGTCTAGGCATGCACCTGAAACCCAAAATAAAAAGCAAACAAAAAGAAACTAGTTAGTAGATTAAAAACAAAAGAAAAATTTAGACAAAATTCTATAATTGAAATTCTAATGGTGATTTCAATTTCCCCGGCAACGGCGCCAAAATTTGATAAGCTCAAATTTACCCTGAGCTACTCTCTCAAATTAAGAGATCGTATAGTACTTAGGGATCGAATCCACAGGGAAAAGAATTCACAAAGTAAAATTCCAAATTCAAATTAAGCTAAGTTAACAAAGTTGTAATGAAAAGCAATTAAGTAAAGCAAGAAAATGATTGATTGATGTTCTTTAAATTCAATAAGACAAAGCGCTAGGCATCAGGTAATTCGCAGGCATGACTTTAAATCGAAGCACTAAATTACTGTCGTGATATTTATTAAGAACCGTTCTTAAACTCGAAATCAATTATAAAACTAATCAACTTTCGTTGCAGAAGTTATCTATGATTAAATCCTAGCAAACCAAATTCCTTTGCGAGTTCTATAAATTTAATCAAGCATTAACGAGCAGTTTTGATATGTTCACAAAATCACTAAGCCAAAATCCTTTGCGAATAGTTATTTTGCTCACCAATGATATTGTTCCAGCTAACTAATAATGCTTTCGCATCTATCCATCAACCTAACATGTCTAATTCAGGGTGATCAATCCTAAAGCAGAATTAAAACTATCAAGGTGAAGAACACAAGTTGATTGATCCCAACGGTAATAAAGTTCTAGCAATTTATCATCAGCCTTTGAAAAACTCTAAACCTAACAAATAGATTACTCAGACATAGCAATAGCAAACATCACAATAACTGAATAATACTGCATTAAAAAGATAGAGTAAGAGATACAAAAGGGTTCGAAGAAATCTCTGAAAAGAGTCTGAACTTGTCTCCCTAAAAGCTCTGAATCGATCTCTTGCTAGGTCTCAATAGAATAAAGCATAAAGCCTAACAATGGCTGTTAAAAACTATATATATGATTTCAAAACCGTCTTGGAACAATAATGTAATCTTCAGGAACTTCTGGGCTAAAACGGGTTTCACGAATTGGGCTTTTTCTTTGTTACGAACAGGGTGTCGATCGACACCCAGAGATGGTGTCGATCGACAACAAGGCTGAATTTCCAATTCGAGTTTGACACTTTGATCTCTTTCTCCGAAATGCTCCAGAATGCTCCTAAATCTCCCATTATGCTCCAAACTCCTATAAACCTGTAATGGCTCTAAAAGAACACGAAAAACACCAAAAAGACTCTAGAAGTATACTTATATCATGGCTTTAAATGATTAAAAACCTTGATATATCAATGAGCCTTCCTCTTATGCTGAAGCAATGCAAGATCCTGACAGTGACAAATGGAAAGAAGCTTCATATGAAGAAATGGACTCTTTAATAAGAAATGGGACATGGAATCTGGTAGATAGACCAAAGGATAAGAAAGTGATTGGATGCAGATGGATATTCAGGAGAAAGCCAGGAATAGAAGGAGTAGAAGATCCTAGATTTAAAGCTAGAGTTGTAGCTAAAGGCTACTCTCAAAGGGAAGGCATAGACTATGAGGAAATCTTTGCTCCAGTAGTAAAGCATGTGACTATAAGGTATTTGCTTTCAGCTGTTGTTCATTATGACATGGAAGTGCAACAGATGGATGTAAAGACTGCATTCCTTCATGGATATCTGGAGGAATCTATACTGATGGAGCAGCCAGAATGTTTTGTGGATAAGAAGAATCCTGATAAAGTCTATCACTTGAAGAAATCTCTTTATAGACTAAAGCAGTCTCCTAGACAATAGAATAAAAGATTTGATGATTTCATGAAGAAGGGAGGATACAATAGAAGTGAGTATGACTATTGTGTATACTTCAAGAAGACTGAGAAAGGTGAGTATGTGTATCTACTCCTGTATGTAGATGACATGCTCATAGCATCAGTAAACAGAGATCTGGTTATGAAACTAAAAGTGCTTCTCAACTCTGAGTTTGAGATGAAAGATTTAGGAGATGTCAAGAAGATTCTGGGAATGGAGATAGTGAGAGACAGAGGTGTTAATGGTGGCTTGTGGATATCTCAGGAGAGCTATCTATTAAAAATCTTAGGCAAATTTGGTATGGATCAGTCAAAATCAGTGAATACTCCTCTAGGAGGACATTTCAAACTCAGGTCAACAACTGAAGCAGAGTTAAAAGATCAGGTGGAGTTTATGAGTAAAGTTCCATATCAAAGTGCACTGGGTAGCATCATGTATGCTATGGTAGGAACTAGGCTAGACTTGGCTTATGCTTTGGGAATGATAAGTAGGTTCATGAGCAAACCAATAAAGTAACATTGGCTTGCTGTTAAATGGGTACTAAGATACATTCAAGGGAATGTGGACATGAAGTTGTGTTTTAAGAAGAAAGGGGAATTTGTGATTAAGGGATATAGTGATTTTGACTACGCATCTGATTTGGATAACAGGAGATCGATTTATGGATTGGTTTACACGGTAGGATGAAATGTGATTAGTTGGAGGTCGAGGTTACAAAAGGTGGTAGCTCAGTCTACTACTGAGGCTGAATATATAGCCTTGGGAGAAGCAGTGAGAAAAGGTGTTTGGCTTAAAGGTGTGGCTGAAGAATTAGGTTTTCCTCAAGATGCTATAGAAGTCTACTTTGATTCACAGAGTGCCATAGCGCTGGCCAAGAATGTTGTGTTCCACGAAAGAACAAAGCATGTAGCTGTCAAGTATCACTTCATCCGATATTTAATTAGAGATGGAGTTGTTAAGGTGATCAAGATTGCTACTGCGTATAATCCTGCATATATATTTACCAAAGTAATTCTGGTTTACAAGATGAGAGAAGCATTGAAGGTGCTTCGAGTTGGTAAGAACTAAGAAGGAAAGAAGAAGATGCATCCGGTAAAGGATGCTAGTATCCAGTCAAGGGTACAAGGAGGTTAATTAAGGAGAGTAAAAGTTGTTCTGTTGATCTGTGTCTAAGGTGGATATTTGAAGGATGTAGACAAAGATCATCAGGTTGAAAGCTATGGAAAGTTAGCTAAGAAGAAGAAGAAGGAGAGACTCAAGTTTATGTAAGTCTCAAGAAAGTTAAGCACAAGGCTGGAAACTTGGAGATTATGGCTAAGAGTGTGAGACACTCTTTCTCTTTGAGAGGGTTCTTAAGAAGATCCACAAGGTGTTACAGATTTCGATTGGGCTTCGGCTAATGGGCCCAAATTTAGTTAGACTGAAGATTTCGGTTAAATAGTCTAAGTCTCACTCGTGTAAAACGTAGCTTTTTATTTTCTCTAGTTGTAACAAAATAAACCTGAGAGAGGATAAGGTTGTTGAGAAAAATAGAGAAAAAGCGAGAGACGATCTGTAACAAGTTTTTCCGGTGAGATTAAGCCATATAGTGGATTCCGGTGAAAAATCGCCGGCGACTTAGGGGCCGGAACTAAGCCCCGAAGCTCGAGTCTCGGTGTCTTTATTTTTCTGCTCAAGCGATTGAAATTTGTTTCTTCTCGGATTGATTTGAGTTCAAAGTCATCAATCATCGGAATCGATTGAAAGCAAATCGGAATAGGATCGGTCTAGATTCTAACAAGAATAATTCTTTTCTACTAGGTCTATTTGCACAATCTCGAAACCCATAACAAAGTCCGGTCCGGATATATTTTCTCTTCAATACACTAAAATGTACACAAGGTTCTTAAACCTTTTTTATTATGAGTTCTCCACTTTATATACTTAAGGAATTTAATCCTAACTTCCAATGAGGAATATTTGTTAGTATTTAAACTTAGCCAAATTTTAAAGTTTTACAAGCTTTCATGTCACCACTTTAGACCTCCATTTCTCATTCAAACTAACTCCGATTTTGAAATACACTATATCATAGTGTTTATGGTGACGATTACATTGTGCCAAAAACTGATCATTCTGATAGACGTCTCCATCAGAATACACACCATAAAATAGTCTAAAACCATTTCGTCAAAAACGAGTTCCAACAATATACACGCTTTAAAATGACCAGAGTAACCGCTAAATCTTTAGATTAAGCTACATCTTAGTCCATGCGTGATCCCCAATGATTAAAAAATGACCATTTGAAATATGATTATTGTTGAATTTCAAAAAATTACTATTTTCTTCTGCCATAGCTTTTCGATGACTCCACATATAATTTTTGATTGAAAATTTAGATTTTTTTTAATATCTCTTCTTTCATGTAACTATGTTCTCCTCACCATATAAATGGAAAGTTAAAACTTGTTTTTCAATTAAATTGGGACAAAGGGCTACAAATGGGTAAAAATCTATAATATCCTACAATCTCATATAAAGATTGTAAACCATACTGTCCTACAATCTCAATATATTATGATCAAATAGACATTACTCCCTCCGTTTCATATTAACTGTCGTTTTGATAAAATATATCTGAAATGTATATAGATGTGTTTTTGAGTTAAATACATCCAAAAACTAACCAGATACATTTTATCAAAACGACACTTAATATGAAACGGAGGGAGTATTATTTAGTAATCAATTAATACAAACACCGACCTCCTTCAAAATTTTGACAGTGACTTTAGATAAAAGTCGCTTTCGACACTGATTATAATGAAACACATAGCTTTGGCCTAGCTAGAAATTGATTCTCTTTTCTCTATTGGTGTGTTTGTTATTGACAATAACTAGGCAACGAAATATATATAGGTAGAGACAAGACCTGAATTCCGAAAAATTGCCTTAAATCAACAAATGGACCCAATAATCAAAGGACCCAATACATGCATTTGGGTTTAGAAAATTGAGAAATGTCTTTTTACAGTCAAATAATAATGATAATTATTTCCTCAGCTAACCACTAGCAACTATATTACAAACATATTTTGCATCTCACAGTTTTCTATTCTTTTTTAATCGAGGAACATTTTGGACCCAGTCAGACTATTTTCTGATATTTGTAAGAAAATTGAATATTTTTGTTAATGAAATTGTTTATAGTGGCCAAGAAAAAGACTAATAGTAAAACTGAACTTGGTTTAGATCCATGAATATTTACCACTTGAATATTGAGCGACCAGTCGATCGCGAACTACAATGACATACTTTTATTGTCGATTAGTGACACAATGCGTTAGGAAATTTTAGCGGTAAGAGATATTGCAAGAGATGATGGTAAAAATAGTGAATGGTAATCAAGGCTGTGCCTAAATTCTTAGAAGCAAATATTAATCCTCATTTATTTGGACTTTTATAAAAGAATATTTGTACACCTACGAACATACGCCAATTACGGAAAGTTTGACAAAACCTTTTACTTCTTAATTAGTAAAACATCTTACAAGTAAAACACAAGTAAATCATTAATGAATTTTTTGTAAAATCATTAATCCCAAAATCCCTAAATCCTTACATCCATAAATTTCAAAATCCATAAAACCCCAAACCCTAAATTTCAAAATCCCCAAATTCCCTAAACAATAAATACCTAAATTTCTAAATCTCTATATCCATAAATCGTTAAATCTCAAAATTCCTAAAAATCTTCGAATTCGTAGGGATTTCGAACGATTTCAGCAGAGTTTTGGAGACGGTAGTTCCAGTCGGGGGCGTCGGAGTTCTAGTCAGTCCCAGATCCCCGGCACTCCCAATTTGGAAACACAACAACCAACTCCAAATCCGACTACCTCAGCTCCCACAGTAATGAGCATCGAGGATTTTGTTTCACAACCCGAAAGGGATCGTATGACTTTCCTAGATCCGGACTTGCCTCCGAACACGACATGGTAAGTTTTATTTAAAAATGTTTTCGATTTAGTTAACATGCTTAATCTCCTTACTTTTGGATAGGTTTCAATTTTCGGGAAATGGGATATCGACGTCTATCAACAATATGCTTAATAGTTTGATAACTCGGCCGCATCCCACATACTTATCGATGCCGGTAGAAGACCGTGACAGCTGGTTTCGGCAATTTGCGGTAATTTCTAAATTTTGTAATTTAAACAATTCGCGGTTTTATTACATAAAAATTATAATTACTAAATCGTTAAAGGTTTTTTTCTTTTTCTTTGCAGCAAGATTTTAATTGGGACAGACAGATGACCGGTAGGGTTCGACGGGAGTTCGACACCAAGGCTGGTAGATTGTACTCGTGGAAGTTGAACGAGTGGAAGGACCTGTGGCTGCATCGTAAGATTCCTCGAGATATGAAAAACCGTCCCGAGTTATGGGCTCAACTCATTGCGTATTGGGAACAGGAGGCAACTAAGGCGACCTCTGCCACCCAGTCTTCGAACCGAAAGAGCGACCGGAAGGGGAAGGGACCAGCGACCCATAACCTCGGAGCAACGAGCAAGGCGACTCGTGCAGAACAACTGGTAAGTTTCTTTATGACAATAATTATTTTTATTATCACTAACGTATTTTTTAACTTTTTTAACTTTTCAATGCTAATAGTACCAAAAAAAGGTACGCGTCCTTCAAATCTAGAGTTGATCAGAGATGCGCATACGAACCGCAAGACTGGTGAAATTCAAGATCCACTTGCTCGTGAGATCGTGGAAAGCGTGGAGAGGCTCGGTGAGGACTACCTCTTATCCCAACCGATCGTTGAAGGAACTCCACCGGTCACGGAAGTTCCATTTGAGAAGATCAACGAGCTTACGTATGAGGTTAGTAAATGATTTCAAGTAGTAATGAATTTAAAATAACTTCTAATACTTATACGTTTTAACATTTATAGTTTTATTTTATATGGTAGGCTACTCGGAAGAACAAAGGTCGTGTCTTTGGTCTTCCGGAGGACAGTTCCAGCTCTTCCGTGTCTTCATTCCTATTTCACGGTGATAACGGGTTGCGGGCACAAAACGCTGAGCTTCTCGAACGGATGAAAGCAATGGAGGCACAGCGCGAAGAGGATGCAAAGCGGGTGAAGGAGTTGGAGGAACAACACTTAGCAGATGCAGCGCGCATTCGTGGGATGGAAGACCGGATGGACGAGTTCTTCCGTAATTATCGTCCATAGTAGAACTTTTATTTGGTTTTTATTTTGTTTTTAAATTTGGTTTGTAGAACTTTTATTTGGTTTTAAAACAATTTTATTTTCATTTTAAATTTTAATTTCAATTTCAATTTTTTTAAATTTAAATATTAATTTAAATTTAATTTTTAATTTAATTTAAATATTCATTTAAAATTCATTTTTTAATTAAAATCCGACATCCGTCGGAAATCCGTCTGTTTTCCGAATCCGTCGGATTGCCGTCGGTTTCCTAGACCATCGGATTGCCGTCGGTGACAGAAACCGTCGGTGTGCCGTCGGTGTCATAGACCGTCGGATTGCCGTCGGTGTCGTTGACCGTCGGATTGCCGTCGGCAATAGGTTCTCCGACGGTATTACGACGGATGGTCAACCGATTGCTCTGATCCGTGTTTCGCCGGAATTCCGTCGGAGTGGATGGACGGTTTACCGACGGAACGCGGATTTCCGACGAGTTAGAACCGGCGGCCCATATCCGTCGGAAATCCGTCGTAATAAGGCTTATTCCGACGGATTTCCGACGGATATGGCCGTCGGAAAGACCCTTGTTTTCTTGTAGTGTAGTCCAACTTCAATCATGCCGCAATATGGCACGTTCATATCATCACGGATGATGATAGCGACACCATTATTATAAGATAACAAAAAAATATCGTAGAGATTAACATGGTACGTCTATATAAAGAGCAAGAAACTCAATAGTTTTAACGTACTTCATCACACACTTCACACTTGGTCACTAAAACCAAACCCTAAAACCCACTTTCTCAAAATGGGTCTTCTTCACAAACCAAACCTCTCCTTTGTGATACTCCTTCTCCTTGGTTTCCTCGCCATCTCTTACGCTTGTGATTGTTCTGACCCTCCCAAACCATCTCCTCCTCCGTGCCCTCCACCACCACCATATGTCAACCCATCCCCACCCCCTCCACCACCGTATGTCAAGCCACCACCACCACCACCGTACGTCAAGCCTAGCCCACCGCCTCCACCACCGTTCGTGAAGCCAAACCCACCACCACCGCCACCATACGTTAAGCCAAGCCCACCACCACCACCACCGTACGTCAAGCCAAGCCCACCACCACCTCCACCGTACGTCAAGCCTAGCCCACCACCTCCACCACCATACGTCAAGCCACCACCGGTTTCAACCTCACCGCCTCCACCACCATACGTCAAGCCACCGCCAGTGGCAACCCCACCGCCTCCACCACCTCCACCACCGTACGTTAAGCCACCACCAGTGCCAACTCCAGAGACGCCGTGTCCACCGCCTCCACCACCACCAACCCCATGTCCTCCTCCACCTCCACCTCCACCGTCCCCTAAACCGAAGACTTGTCCAATCGACACATTGAAGTTGGGCACGTGTGTGGACGTTCTCGGCGGTTTGATTCATATTGGACTAGGGAAAAGCTACGCTAAGGCGGCTTGTTGTCCGGTTCTTGGCGGTTTGGTGGATCTTGACGCAGCGGTTTGTCTTTGCACAACTATCAGAGCCAAGCTTCTAAACATTGACCTCTTTATTCCCATTGCTCTTGAGCTTCTTATTGACTGTGGTAAGACTCCACCTCGTGACTTCAAGTGTCCTGCTCCACAAAAAATGAGTCCTCTCTTCCATTGATCTCTTTTGTGATTTCATTTGATACAATAAATATGGGTTTGAGACCTCAAGTTCTATGTTCTTTATTTATGTTTTGCAATTGCGGAAGAGTAATTAAAACTTAAAAGGATCTAAATATTGTTACTGCTCTAATCTTAAGCAAATTTTTAATGTTATTGTAAGGTGATTATGTACGTTGAAATAACATTATTTGAAATTTGATTATTTTTAAAGCACAAACATTATGGTGTGTCCTTGTCTCCTTGACCCATACTAAGTCAGTCCAATAGACATATATGTAGAGAAAACAACAAAATATTATGGTCCTGTCTCGTTTTTAGATTCCAAACGCACAATAAGTAAGAGTTTGTATCACATAGAGAGTGGTGCTTAGGCCATATATAATGGATACACTGTAGAAGTGTAAAATCTTTTTAGAATTAAATATATTAAATTTAGGATCCTTCAATGTGTAAAACCGGAAAAAGGATCCAAACCGGAAAAAAGATCCTTTACTGATCATCACCATCTCTTTTTATACTGACGTACCTTTATGGTCTTCTATGAAAATAACGGAAACGTTTATTTTTTTTTTCGTATATAAGACAATGTATAACATATAAAAGCTTCAATTGTTTTTATAATTTGCGTATGCTATTTACTATTTTCATTTATGAATAAAAGTTGAATCAAATCAACAATTCTCTCTTAACAAAACTAGACTCTTTTTTAATTACTTACTATGACTACCGAAAATTGTTTACGTAGATATATTCCAATGCCTATTGTTTTCGGATCACAAAGGCCATTACTCATTGTGTTACACTCCACAAACTTCCAATCATAAGTGGGTTTGGATGGTCTCTGTTTCTAAGACAAAAGTACGATTGTTTTTGTTATGAATCACAAAATGAGCAAATAAACGAGAGAGAAATTCAACTAAAAAAGAACCCATTAAGTATGATGGTTATCGCAGAGAATCAATGCATAGAATAAAATCAGATCATTTGAGGTTTTAAAAAAAAATTACGATTTCCAGGTATTTGAGGTTTTTTCTGTTTAAACGGAATAGTTGGGTGTGTTTTTTTACCGTTTTCCCTTTATTTATTTTACGTGAAACGAGCCTATGGGCTTTATTTGAGGTTTGAAATCACATGTCTTACGCCCATTTATATGATTAAGAGCATTAACAATGGAGTCTCTAAAAACACTATTTTTATAATATAAAATTATTAAAACACACATTCTCTTTTTCTTTTACTCAACTTTAGAGCATGATCATCGGAATCTCTATCTGAGTCTCTAAAAAGATAAAAAAAATAAAAAGAAATATAGAAGTAGGAGAGAGAGGGAGGAACGTATGCACAAACAGAGATGGAAGCAACGTCTCTAAGCAACGTCTCTACATTTAGTATTCAACCATTGGTTGATTATTATTATAATAATTTTAATTTAAATAAATAAGTACATAAAAATAAAACTAATAAAATAATGCATATAGAGATTCTACTAGAGACTTAACCGATGATCATGCTCTTATACTTTCTCTTTCATCTTTTTACTCAACTTTTATTAATTTTGTATTTAAACACTCTCTTTTTCTTTTCTTAACACTCTTCAAAATATCCTATTTTAAACCACTCTCTCTTCCTTTTCTTAATTTTTATTATTTTTATATTTAACCACACTCACTATCTATTATCTTTATTAATTTTATATTTCAAAATATCCCATAAAAACACTCTTTTTCTTTTTTTTACTCAAATTTTAATAATTTTATATTTTAAGAACACCAAAATGTCTCTTTCCAAAAAAACGAAAATAAAAGTTATTTTTCTCTTTTTATTTGTCTTGAAGAACAAGTTGGCTAGTTTCGTTTTAACAAGCTGAAATCCCCAGAGAAATCAAGGAATTGAGAACTGAGAAGAAGAAGAGTGAGAGAGAGAAGATTTCTTCAGGTAAATTTCCTCTCACTATTGCTTTCTAAATCGATTCGTTGTTCGTGTTCCTATCATCTTGTTTCGTTTCTGTTCATGAATGCCTAGTGTAGAAATCTGGGCGATTCGTTAGATTTGATCATATGATTAAACCCTAGCTTGACGCGATTCTTTAGTGTAATTTCTGTTTTGTGCAGTAATTTCTTACTTCTCGTCGTGTTTATCGATTGATACAGTGAATTCATCTTGTTCACGCGAAAATCCCAATTTTTCTGAGCGATTGGATTGCTTTGTGACCACTTTTGAGTTTGAGAAAGTAAGAAGATAATGGGTTTTTAGCTACTTCCTTGTCAAATTACTTAGAAAAAAGCTTAATTCGAAGAAATTTGGTTGTGCGGAACAATGAATTTAGGCTTTAAACTTGTGAAAACTTTTTAGGGGAAGAAGATTTTCTCTGAAATTTCTTATTATGAATGTTTGGAATCCTTACATTATCTTATTATGAATAAAGATAGAAACTTTCTCTGATATAGTTTTCTTGGGTGCATTTGTTGTTTCAGAATGTCTCGGAGGTATGATAGTCGCACCACGATCTTCTCGCCAGAAGGTCGCCTCTACCAAGTCGAATACGCTATGGAAGCCATTGGCAACGCTGGTTCCGCAATCGGAATTTTGGCAAAAGACGGAGTTGTCTTGATCGGTGAGAAGAAAGTCACATCGAAACTTCTTCAAACCTCTACCTCCACCGAAAAGATGTACAAGATCGATGACCATGTAGCCTGTGCAGTTGCTGGTATAATGTCTGATGCCAACATACTCATCAACACTGCTCGAGTCCAAGCTCAACGTTACACTTTTATGTACCAAGAGCCTATGCCGGTTGAGCAGCTGGTTCAGTCTCTATGTGATACTAAACAAGGGTACACACAGTTCGGTGGTCTCCGTCCGTTCGGAGTTTCCTTTCTTTTTGCAGGATGGGACAAGAACCACGGGTTTCAGTTGTATATGAGTGACCCGAGTGGGAACTACAGTGGATGGAAAGCTGCAGCCGTTGGGGCTAATAACCAAGCGGCTCAGTCTATTCTTAAGCAAGACTATAAGGATGATGCGTCGAGGGAAGAAGTGGTTGAACTCGCTCTCAAGGTTTTGAGCAAGACGATGGATAGTACGAGTTTGACGTCTGAGAAGCTCGAGCTTGCTGAGGTGTTTCTGACTCCATCAGGGAATGTTAAGTACCATGTCCACTCGCCTGAGTCGCTTACTAAGCTTTTGGTGAAGCACGGTGTGACTCAACCAGCTGCAGAAACTTCATAAGTTTGGAACCGGTCATGGGTTTAGCCGCTCGCCTGGTACGGTATTGGACATTATGTGTTGTAGTTGTCCATTTGCTTTCTTTTCACTTTGGATTTGAAGAGATCTGATCAGAAATCAATTACCACTCTGGTTATGCCATGATGTGATTAGAGATCTTTTTCTCTAGGGTTTATTTACATGTTATGAATTGAATCTGAACCTTTTAATTTTGCAAATCTTGTTTTGTCTCCTACTCTTAATGAACCTTTTAATTTTGCAAATCTTGTTCGTCTTTTATTATCCAATTATGCAAATCTTGTTTGTCTGTTATCCAGAAATCAGTATTAAGGAAGAAAATAAGTAGAGAAAGTCTTTAAAATACCTCAAATTATTATTAGTGTATTTTTCTAAATTTTTTAAATTTTTTTTAATAAGAATATCATAAAAATGAAACCTATCTCGCTGATATTATATTAATTAAATGATGTGTTAGTATTTTGTTCATAGAAAAACACATAAATTTGTATCTTGAATTTGTATCGTTGTATTAATATATGTGTGTACGATTTTCTAAGATGGTTGGATTTTTCAGAGGTTGTTGAATTGAATAAAGTTTAGAAGTTCTTCAATGCAAGAATAAGCAATCACCGACGGGCCGATTAGAAAGCCCACAATGATATTTAAAGAAAGAACAAGTTCTTAATCTTAAGTTGTTTTTAATGTGTTTAATGGCTTTTAATCAAAGAGAATCAGAATCTCTTTAAGCTTTGGTCACGCTGATTAAGAGTCTTCGATCTGTTTCTTAACGGTGAATATGTTACCGCTCAAAGTGTATACGTTGAGCGCCAAACGGATTTTCATTGGTAAAATGTCAGAATTGGCCTTACTTTTTGGGTTCCTCTTCTTACTAGCGGTAATTCCATTTTGACTGGTGGTTAATCGTGATTTTTAACATATCCCAATATTGAGTTTATTTTTCTCGGATTGGATATCTTTTCGGTAAAATGTTAAGATTCATGCCTTTTTAATAATTTTTACAGACAATCACAGAGAAATAGAAACAAACAAACGAGAAGATAAACACATGCTAAACCAAGTACAGTAGATCTCTGACAAAGAAGCACCGATTCTGAAAACCTAAACTCGGACAAATGTGTTTCCATCACAGTTTGTAGGGACTCCAATTCTTATTGTTGTTGCCACGACTTACTCCAACCCAAGGCCAGACTTTAGAACCTCGAATAATAGGTAGGATAACCTCGTCACTTTTTGACTTCAAAAAAGGTCGTAGGTTTGACATAACTAGTGATCCTAAAACATGTTACAAAGACATATGTGTTTGCCGAGTTATGTGAATGATAGTATATGTAAGATCTCAAGAGATATGCATGTCAAAGATATATGTGCATATTGAGAGACTATGTAAGGGATATAGTAGCACTTTGCCGCACCCAAACGAGCATAACTTGTCAGAAAGAAATACTGACAGTGCCATATATTGACATCACAATAATTTCATAACCAGTGGTATAAACAAGTCGATATGATACATCTCTAATATATAGATCCGGTTCATGTATTCAATTAAGAACTTACAAACATATATTTCGCTATTATTATTGCTGTAAATGACTATATATATATTTTTTTCAAATAAGATATAAAAATTTTTTTTTTTTTTTTCAAATAAGATATAAAAAATTTTGCTTATTTATTATTGCTGTAAATGACTATATTACTTATATTAATACGTTGAATAAAAACATCCATGATATAAATTATTTACAAAAATGCCACTTTTACCATGCCACTTTTCAAATATGTCACTCTTCTTACCAACATGCCATTAAAAAATATGTTCAAAAAATTTATATCTCAAAATTTTTAATTTTTAAAAATGTTTTTATCCCTCACAAACCTTAAACCCAAAAAACTAAACCATAATATAACATAGTTAACCCAACACATAAATGATTTAAAAATTAGAAAAAAATGATAGTGGCATTTTTGAAAAGTGGCATACGTTGAAATTTCTCAATTAAGTAACCACATAACAAAAATATTTTTTTAAAAATAATTAATATCTTAATAATAAAATCGTTCAAAAGAACTTATTTTATTTACTAATACAAAATATTTGATGGGTTTTGATTACCATTTTATTAACTCATCTTCTTTTTTTATTGCCATTTTTCTCATTCGTATTCTACAATTACTAATTTCACATACGAATTAATTAAGTTATGAAAAATAAAAAAGTATGTGAAAAAAGGAAATAAATATACAAAAAAAAATTTATTAACACGACGACGGCTTCTCCTTTCAGAAAAAACATAACGGAGCGAGAGGAGAGAGAGAACACAACGATACAGAAGCGAAGGTCGCAGAGAGAAGAAACTCACCGCGACGGAGAGATTTCCCGGCGAAACGAAACCCTATAGATTCGAGATTTACTCAAATAGCTTCTAGGGTTTTCTTCTCGATTTGTCTTCTTTTGACCTCGATCTATTCTCTTTGTTTCTGGGCAAAAATTTCAATCTTCCCTAACGTTCATTTATATCCTTCCCAGCTCTATTCTAGGGTTCTTGATCCGTTTCCTCAGATTTCCTCATCTTCCCGGTAATTTCCCGGCTTCAATTCGTTGTTTTCGCGTCTCCCCCAATCTTCGCTATTTCATCAATTTCGTTCCCGTAGGGTTTTGAGATTTTCGTTCTGGGTAATTCAAGCTGGGCAAAAAACCCTACATTTAGTTTTGTTGCTAATTGGGTTTTTTGTGATTTCAGGAATTCTACGAGAGCATGAGTATTGATTTTCCCGGAAAAGGGGAGAATTAGGGATTACAAGAGAAAATTGGTTGGTGTTTCCATGAGCGATGGGGGAGTCGCATGCATGCCTTTACTGAATATCATGGAAAAGCTTCCAATTGTGGAGAAGACGACGACGACGACGACTCTTTGTGGAGGCAATAATAATAGCAAAAGTGTTGCTACTTCAGAGAATGGTCATACAAGTGAGATTCCTGAGTCTCAACAAGTTAAACCCTCTACGTCTCAACCAGTTAAGAAGAAGAGAATTGTTAAGGTAATTCGTAAAGTGGTTGTGAGGAAACCAAAACAGAAGCAACCTCTACAGAAACAAGAATTGGAGAAGGAGAAGGAGAAGTTAGTGCAACTCCCTGTAGAATCACAGCTTCAGGGGAAAGACAAGGAGGACAAGGATAAAAAGAGTGGATTTTTACAGGGGAAAGAAGGTACTAGTAGGGAAGTGGAAAACTGTGGAGACTCTGGGTTTAAGGATGAAGTTGAAGAAGGTGAATTAGGTACAATACAGCCTCATGGTGATTTGGAGAACGGTGAAATCTCGCCTGTGAAGTCATTTCAGAGGAGTGAGATTGTTGAGGAGAGTTGGAAGAAAGATGAAACTACTAAAGGGGAGTTGAATTTTGTAAAATATCATAAAGGGTATGTGGAGAGAAGGGATTTTCCTGCAGATAAGAACAGGCAAGGAGAGAAAGAAGAGAGAGATTTCAGATCATGGAGAGATACTAATGATGAGATTGAGAAGGGTGAGTTCATACCAGACAGATGGCATAAAATGGATGATCATAGTTACAACAGATCTCGTAGGAACGGAGTAGACAGGGAGAAAACATGGAAATATGAATATGAATATGAGCGTACCCCGCCTGGTGGAAGGTTTGCGAATGAGGATATTTATCGTCGGAGAGAGTTCAGAAGTGGGCATGACAGGTCTACAAGGATCAGTTCTAAAATTGTAGTAGAGGAAAAGCTACACAAGAACGAATACAACAATCCGAACAATGTTGTAAAGGAGTACTCTTCTACTGTGAACAAATTGAAGCGACATGAAGCTGAACCAGATGACGTTGAGCGCAAACACTCCTATACTGATTATGGGGATTATGGGAGCTCCAAATGTAGAAAACTTTCAGATGATGGTTTCCGCTCTCTACACTCAGACCAGTATTCTCGGCATTCTGATGAGAGACTGTACAGAGATTCCTATTCATCAAAACCTTCATCTCTGGAAAAGTATCCTAGAAAGCATCAAGACTCATCTTTCTCTGCCAGGGCTTTTACAGACAGACATGGACACAGCCCTGCACGATCTGACCGGTCCCCACACGAGCGGTCCAGGTACCATGAACACAGGGATAGAAGTCCAGCTCAGCGTGAGAGATCGCCATATGCCCGGGAGAGGTCGCCATACATCTTTGAGAAGTCATCATATGCTCGTAAAAGGTCTCCACGTGACCGCAGCCGTCACCATGATTATAGAAGAAGTCCAAGTTACTCTGAGTGGTCACCTCATGATCGCTCTAGGCCCAGTGATCGCAGGGACTGTACTCCTAACTATATGGAAGATACCCAGAGCGATCGTAACAGGCGTAATGGCTACAGAGAAAATAGCAGGAAAAGTGGAGTAAGGGAGTGGAGGGATTCTCAGACTGGTATGGAGCATGAGAATAAGCACAGAAGTAAGGATTCTAATGGAAAAGAGTCGACCTCATCAAGCAAAGAATTGCAAGGTAAAAAAAATTTGTACAACAATAATCCGGTGGTTGAGATAAATTCTATCTGTGATTCAACCAAGATTCCAAGTCCATGTGCGAAGGGTAAAGAGCCTGTGCAAGTTGGTGAAGGCCCTACGGAAGAGTTGCCATCAATGGAGGTAGATATGGACATTTGTGACACACCACCTCATGAGCTGGTGAAGCCCCTACCGAAGAGTTGCCATCAAGCTGATTCATCCTTGGGGAAGTGGTTTTATCTTGATTACTATGGCACGGAACACGGGCCTGCAAGGTTATCTGAGCTGAAAGCTCTTATGGAGCAAGGCATTCTTTTCTCCGATCATATGATTAAACATTCAGACACTAATAGGTGGGTCACTATTGAAAACGCAACATCTCCTGTCGTCAACATCGATTTTCCATCAGTGGTGTCAGATACAGTGACACGGCTTGTCAGTCCTCCTGAAGCTCCTGGTAATTTATTAGAAGACATTGCAGATACCGCTGAAGCAGTTTGTATGGAGAAAGAAACTGGAGATTCCTTGCGTGAATCAATGTCCGTACCAGATGCTAATGAATTTTTGGAAGAACATTGTGAAGATTTCCAGATTCATAAGAGGATTGAGAATCTCTTGGAGGGTTATACTATCACTTCTGGCAGGGAAATTGAAATACTTGGAGGTATAGTAATAGATGTACAAATAGTTGCTTTTCCAGCCCAAAATTTCTTAGTATATTTTAGTTGATTGCATCATGTGTCTTCTTGCTTCATACCTAAATTAAACTTATTTTTATCACTTTGCAGAAGCTCTGCAGGTTAAAGTTGAGATTGAGGAGACCAGAAGATGTGTGACATCTGAAGGTATGTTTCACTGGCACCACTTGCGCTTTTGTAGCATGATATGATATTTTTTTCTTCTTTCTATTTGCTTCCGTTCCTTCCTGGCAATTTCCGTTCCCAACTTTGCCAGCTTCTACTAGCAGAAAACAGAACGAGAAACATGTTTATATGTATTTAGGGTAGATATGTTCATACCTATGAGATAGCTTTAGTGTTTGGATTCCAATGATGGGTGTTTGGCATGAAAAAGTGTTAAGAGTATTTGATGTTTGCAAGAGATGTAATGTAATAGCCTACTACCATATGATGGTTTCTGCATGAGCATGGAGATCCATTTAGACGACACCAACTTTGAATACTCTGCATGGTTCTTGCGTAGCTGCATGTTTTGCATGACACTATTTAAAAGTTTTATCTGGGATTTGCAGGTATCACCTGGCATCACGATAAAGTGCCAAAGGACTGGGATCTACGGCTTAAGGAATTTTTAGGACAAATGCCTAAGACAAGGGCAATTAAAGAATTTAAGTCAGACGATGTTTATGGTTCTGAGAGCGATGAGGTAGGCAGCTGGTTTTCAGGTCGTTGGTCTTGCAAAGGCGGGGACTGGACAAGAAATGATGAAGCTTCTCAAGACAGATATGACAAAAAGAAAATTGTTCTAAATGATGGTTTCCCATTATGCCTGATGCAGAAGTCTGGTCATGAGGATCCTCGGTGGCATCACAAGGATAGTTTGTATTATCCTCTCAGTAGCTCTAGGCTTGAACTTCCCCCATGGGCTTTTTCTGCTGTAGATGAGAGAAATCAGGCACGGGGAGTAAAGGCGAATGTGCTGTCCGTAGTTAGGCTTAACTCTTTGGTCGTTAATGACCAAGTTTCATCAATTCCTGATCCTCGTGTAAAAGTTCGTGGTAGGGAGAAGGGCTCTTCAAGGCCTGCTCGTCCATCCCCTGCATCTAGTGATTCCAAGCGGGAGTCAGTCGAAAGCCATTCTCAATCAACTGTTTGTGATGGTCAAGATTTGCAGGGATTTTGGAGAACTGACGCATCTGTTAACACCCCTAGGGATCGTCTGTGTACGGTCGATGATTTGCAATTGCATTTGGGTGATTGGTTCTACATGGATGGATCTGGGCAAGAACAAGGACCTCTGCCCTTTTCGGAGCTCCAGATATTGGTGGATAAAGGTTTCATACAGAGCCACAGCAGTGTCTTCAGGAAATCTGATAAAATCTGGGTCCCAGTTACTTCTATCACAAAAACTCCTGAAATTATTGCTAAGCGTCGGGGGAAAAGCCCAGCTCTGCCTTCAGATTGTCAAGGCCTTGTTGTCTCAGAGTCGCAGGATTTCAAGCGTTCTGAAATGGACACAATTCTAAGCTCGTTCCATGGTACATACCCTCAGTTTCTTGGATATTTCCGTGGGAAACTTCATCAATTGGTTATGAAAACATTCAAGAGTCGGGAGTTTTCTGCTGCCGTAAATGATGTTTTAGACTCATGGATCCATGAAAGACAGCCAAAGAAAGAGAGTGACAAGTACATGTACCAATCTTCAGGTATGCATAACTACCAGAATTTAAATGTCATTCCGTCTATTCTATTGACTCAGGCTTTTTTTAGTCTTTACCGAACTTCTCGGTTTCTGAACTTGGGTGGTTGTTATTATCTTTCATTCTAGTTATACCAATGCCCAATTCGTACCTTTGATTTTTTTTTACCTTTTTGTCTTTTTATTTATTTCCTAAACCTCAGAATTTGATTCATGCTATACGAAAAGAGCTCGGTTGATGGCTAGTGAAAATGGAGAAGATTCTGAAATGGAAGATGCACACATGTATCAGAAGGATGAGTTGGCATTTGAGAATCTATGTGGGGATGCTACCTTCCATCTCGAAGGAAGTGGTTCTTCTGGCACCGTGGGGATTTACTGGGATATGTTGGATGGTCGTGTATTAGCACGGGTGTTTCATTTGTTGAGAAATGATGTGAAATCACTTGCATTTGCTTCCATGACTTGTAGACATTGGAAGGCCACTGTTAATTCATACAAGGATATTTCAAAACAGGTTTACTTATCTTCTTTGGGTCCGAACTGCACAGATTCTAGACTCTGGAGTATCATGGTGAACACTCTATGCCTTCCATTTACAGAACTTGAGCAATTTAGTATTTTCATTGATCTGACATGACATTCTCTTGCAGAACACCTACAACAAGGAGAAGATAGACTCTATGATTCTGGTTGGTTGTACAAACGTGACTGCCAGCATGCTTGAGGAAATTCTCCGTTCATTTCCCCATATATCTTCTGTAGACATTACAGGCTGCCCCCAGTTGGGAGATCTGACATTGAACTATAAAAATGTAAGTTGGCTCAGGTGCCAGCAACCTCGATTGGGTGAACTGCATTCCAGGATAAGGAGTCTGAAACAGATTGCAGATGTTGCTAAGTCTAAGAGTTTAGGGGCTGATACAGATGACTTTGGTAACCTTAAGGATTACTTTGACCGAGTAGAAAAGCGAGACTCAGCCAATCAGTTATTCCAAAGAAGCTTATACAAGCGCTCAAAATTGTATGATGCAAGGAGATCATCAGCCATACTATCCAGGGATGCTCGTATCCGGCGATGGGCAATTAAAAAGTCAGAACATGGGTATAAGCGAGTGGAGGAATATCTTGCTTCAAGTCTTAGGAGCATCATGAAGCAGAATACTTTTGATTTCTTTTCTTTAAAGGTGCTTTCTGATACTCTTGTCTGCTGAATATTATATCTGCTACCTTCTCTTTATAATCATTTAAATATTAATCTAAATGTATATGTGGTTACTAGGTTGCTCAAATCGAGGAAAAAATGAAAAACGGTTACTACGTTAGCCATGGTTTGAGATCTGTCAAGGAGGATATTAGCCGGATGTGCAGGGAAGCAATGAAGTAGGTTTCCTTTTTCTCTGTCTCAGCGTCTTCATTTAGTACACGATTATGCCATTCACACTTCAAATCTTTTTCTTGCAAACTATAGTTAATTTAATTCTTTGCTACTCTGCTTGCCAAACAATTTGGTGAATGACTGTTAATGTCCTTTCTGGGTTATAGGTTTTTCAAGTCAATAATCGTTTTCTTGCTGTGTGCTTGGTTTCTGCCCCTCCATTTGTTAAGCTGTAGGTTTGCTTAGTCTAACATTTATGCCTTGTTTTTAAATATTTGCTTTCCTAGACTCGTAGTAGTTAAAGTAGAGGTAATGTGTTGTAAAAAGGTAGGAGCTAATTTTTTTCATTTTCCTTACTACCGGTTTTGTAACTTTGCGTGTGACTTTTATCTTGTGTATACAGAGGGAGGAATCGGGGGGGATCCAAAGATATGAACCCAATCATCGCACTGTTTATTCAACTTGCCACACGTTTGGAAGAGGTCTCTATGGTTACTTCTTCGTATGGAAGAGATGAATTAATGAAGTCATGGCAAGATGGCTCAGGGCTCTCATCGGCCTCTAAGTACAACAAGAAGTTGAGCAAAACAGTAAGTGAAAAGAAGTACATGAGCAGGACTACTGACACATTTGGTGTAAATGGTGCTTCTGATTACGGAGAATATGCATCTGACAGAGAAATCAAAAGGCGTTTGTCTAAATTGAATCGTAAATCCTTCGGTTCGGGAAGTGAAACATCTTCTGAATTCTCTGACAATGCAAAGAGTGACAATTATAGCTCCGCTTCAGAAAGTGAATCGGACATCTGTTCAGAAAGCCGATCACAGGAGTCACGCGTTGAAAGATACTTCACAGCAGATGAATCCTTTGAGTCAGTGACCGAAGATCGTGAATGGGGTGCACGTATGACCAAAGCTAGTCTGGTGCCACCGGTCACTCGGAAATATGAAGTGATTGAAAACTATGCAATTGTTGCAGACGAGGAGGAGGTACAACGAAAGATGCGGGTTGGTTTGCCAGAGGACTATAGTGAGAAGCTTAATGCGCAAAAAAATGGCACAGAAGAGTTAGATATGGAACTTCCTGAAGTCAAGGAGTATAAACCAAGAAAGCTTCTTGGTGATGAGGTTCTAGAGCAAGAGGTTTATGGAATTGATCCTTACACCCATAACCTCTTACTTGATTCAATGCCCGGAGAATTGGACTGGTCACTGCAGGATAAACATTCATTTATAGAAGATGTAGTCTTACGAACCCTGAACAGGCAAGCAAGGCTGTTCACTGGATCCGGAAACACTCCCATGGTATTCCCTTTAAGGCCTGTGATTGAAGAGCTTAAAGAGAGTGCTCGTGAAGAGTGTGATATACGAACACTGAGGATGTGCCAGGGCGTCTTAAAGGCAATAGAAAGTCGTTCTGATGATAATTATGTTTCTTATCGGAAGGTATAGCTTTGTCATTTATTCATAGAAATCCATCATTCTATCTAGGACTTTTTTTTTTGTTAATCTGCTTTGTTACTACTTTTTTGTCCAAGTAGGGCCTCGGTGTTGTGTGCAACAAACAAGGTGGTTTTGGAGAAGAAGATTTTGTTGTTGAATTTCTTGGAGAGGTGGGTCTGCAGCTTTGCATTATTATGTTTTTAGTTACTCAGCTGCAGCAGCATAAACATTTTCTCAAGTTCACTAGGCGTGCTGTGCTTGGATATTGAAAGTTCTCACAGATGCTGACTAGTTGTGGATATTGTAGGTCTATCCTGTTTGGAAATGGTTTGAGAAGCAAGATGGGATTCGTTCCTTACAGGAAAACAAAACTGATCCTGCACCAGAGTTCTACAATATATATCTTGAGAGACCAAAGGTATGAAGTAAATATGATGCTTGGGCTTGTATTTAATATATTAGACCATTTTCTTACTTATGATTTTGCATGGCAGGGTGATGCTGATGGATATGATTTAGTTGTTGTTGATGCCATGCACAAGGCTAATTATGCGAGTCGAATTTGTCACTCTTGCCGACCTAACTGTGAAGCTAAGTAAGTTAAATTCTTCCTCTCTGCATTCATTCATTTCCTCCAGAATTCTGGATTCAGATAGCAGAACTAAGTGACAGTTGTTATAATCAATTTCATACATGATGCATGCATAAACTAACCTGCTTAAGTATGCTCAGATCAATACACACAATATATCAGTTGATTATTTAGAATATTTCTGGATACACTTACCAGCATTTTCTTTTGATTGTATCTGCTCTGCTCATACATATTTCTTAAAGTCTTGTTCTTTTTCTTACCCATACATACATTTCAACAATGTTGAGTGGAACTCCTGAAGCTTGTTGTCTTCATATCTAATCAATTTTAAACAGTTCACTCATTTTTCCTCTGTCATCTGGTGCTTTCAGGGTTACTGCGGTGGATGGACACTACCAGATTGGCATCTATTCAGTACGTTCTATTGAATACGGCGAGGAGATAACTTTTGATTATAATTCTGTTACTGAGGTTTGTTCCTTCTTTCTTTATTAAGTTCCTACTGTATGAAAATATTATTTCCTTGGGTTAATCCTTATGTTTTCATTCTGCTTATTAAAGAATGATGCTTTTGTATGCGACAGAGTAAGGAAGAATATGAAGCGTCTGTTTGCTTGTGTGGTAGCCAAGTATGCCGAGGCAGCTACTTGAATCTCACTGGTGAAGGTGCATTTCTGAAGGTACGTATATGATTATATCTACTGGTATCAAAGATACGTGAGATTTATGATATCAACTCTGTGAGTTGTAGGGCCAGAGGTTTGCTGTATCCTTGTTCACTAATAAGCTAATTAGTTCCTTTGTACCAAAGTTTAACAAATCTTTTCTTTTGTCCCTTGAATGTCGATTTAATTTTCTGAATCAAATTGTAACAGGTGTTGAAGGAATCGCATGGTCTACTAGATCGACACAGACTGATGCTGGAAGCTTGTATACTGAATTCAGTTTCAGAAGAAGATTATCTAGAGTTGGGAAGAGCGGGCTTGGGAAGTTGTTTGCTTGGTGGATTGCCAGATTGGGTGATTGCGTATTCTGCTTGTCTGGTTAGTCTTAAACTGTTTATGTTACTATATTGCAGCACTAATGGTGGGATAATAACTTCTGACCGAAATTTATTGTGCTTAAAGGTGCGATTCATCAATTTCGAGAGAACTAAACTTCCCGAGGAAATTCTTAAGCACAATCTGGAAGAAAAGAGAAAATATTTTTCAGATATACACCTTGATGTTGAGAAAAGTGATGCTGAGGTTCAGGTCAGACTATCAATCTTTTTAACCTTATGTGTGTTCTTTCAATAAGTGGTGGTTTGATTTCTTCTCCAATTCTCCTGTACTTATTATATCTATAACTTTAACGAGACAGGCTGAGGGTGTCTACAATCAGAGGCTTCAGAATTTGGCTGTTACACTTGACAAGGTGACTACAATCTCTCTTCATTAAAACAAACATTATTGTTATGTGCTTTGCCTTTCCTACTATTTGTGCAAGTATTCGCAAACGAAGGTAGGCTCTGACATGTGTTATACACAGGTAAGATATGTCATGAGACGCGTGTTTGGGGACCCAAAGAATGCTCCTCCTCCGCTGGAGAGGCTTACTCCTGAAGAAACAGTCTCTTTTGTATGGAACGGGGATGGCTCCTTAGTTGATGAGCTTCTTCAGTGCCTGTCAGCACATGTGGAAGAAGGTATTCTTATTGAGCTCAGATCCAAGATTCATGCCCATGATCCATCTGGATCTGCGGATGTCCTTAAGGAACTTCAGAGATCATTACTTTGGTGAGTACATCTACCATATTACGTATGCTTGAAACACTCTAATGAGAAACAGTACACTCATATCAAATAATATTTCCCCATGAAGGTTGAGAGATGAGATTCGAGATCTTCCGTGTACATACAAGTGTCGAAATGATGCTGCAGCTGATTTAATTCACATATATGCCTATACGAAGTGTTTTTTCAAAGTTCGGGTAAGTTCTTTCATATAATTTTGTGTGACGAAAGAACAAATCTTGTTGAAATTCTTCTGACAGGTGGAACTTTATATTTCGCAGGAATATGAGTCATTTATCTCTTATCCTGTGCACATTAGTCCGTTAGATTTGGGGGCCAAGTACGCTGACAAGTTAGGTGAGAGTATAAAGGAGTACCGGAAGACCTATGGCGAGAACTATTGTCTCGGGCAGCTAATTTCGTGGTATAACCAGACTAATCCTGATCCAGATCAAACATTGGTGAGAACAACCAGAGGTTGCTTGTCTCTACCCGATATTGCTTCCTTCTATGCCAAGGCCCAGAAACCATCGAAGCAACGTGTTTATGGCCCAAAGACGGTGAAAGCAATGGTTTCACAAATGGTAATTTCTTACTTAACCCACCTCTGAAATGCATTTCATCTCTCTTTTCACTGTCCATGACATGGTTAATTATTCTATCTGTACAGTGGAAGCAACCTCAAAGACCGTGGCCAAAGGATAAAATATGGACGTTCAAAACCGCTCCGAGGGTATTTGGCAGCCCGATGTTCGATGCTGCCCTCAATGACTCGCCACTAGATAAAGAAATGTTGCAATGGCTAAAAACTAGACGGCATGTCTTCCAAGCGACATGGGATAGTTAGGTAAAAAAATACCTTAGCTTTTTATTTAGCAGGTTCCCCGTTTGGGAAAGCCAACGGCCGGGGCAACAACACACAGTTACTATATATAGTCTCTTATATCCATGATGACCAAAGCAAACCAGTGCGAGTCCTTGAGCTTTCCCCCATCATTCTTGTGTATAGCTTTGCCATATATGTGATTTTGATAAATTGATAATAACTTTGGGTTAGGGCCATTGTTATTCTCTTTAGATTAGGCTCACAGAGAATCATTTGACTAGGTTATGTCTCTTCTTTTTTTTGTTTGTTACCTCTATAATAATAATAATGATAATAGTTCATGTGTTCTTGTTCCTAAATCAATTAAAGCTTGGCTTCAAAAGAAATGGTGGAATATACTTAGAAGTTGCAACTTATTTTTCTGAGTTTTTGGCTGGTGGTAACTGAATAATACAGAAAAAGCATGATTTAAGAAACTCAATTTTAATTTTCACTTGCAATCCATCTTTGGGCCATCAATAGTAATCTGATTTCAAAATCAATCAGAATAAAACAAAGGGTGATTTGGCACAAGATTTAGACCAAATAGCAAAAAGAATCCTGAGTCATGAATTGAAAAAAGAAGAAAAGAAAGAGTTTTTGCCAAAGATAAAATTTGTTCCTTCGACATCTAAAAATGTATATCTATCTTTTCTGTTCACAAATAAGAAATTAGTTACAAATATACGATATATATGTAAGATTTAAAGTAAAGAGTATAATAATATCGAACAATTTGGTTTTCAAATTAGCTAACAACTTACTGGTAACAAATATCAAAGTTCCGGCTTCTTCCTCCTCTCTTCTTTTACTACGTTTTCGGGTGATCAATCTCATCATCGTCATCGTCTGAATCATCCGAACTATCAATTCTCCGTTCAGCAATCGCCGGAAACAAACGTTGTCGAATATCCGGTGATGGTTGATTACTATCCGAAGCCATTTCGTTTTCTTTCTTACTAGACTGATTCAACGTCTTCAACGTCGTTTCTTTCACTTCTCTGCAAACTTTCTCCAAAATTACCAAAAAATCGCGTACAATAGCGAACAATCTTAGCCCTTCGTTTTTCGCTGCTTTCCCATGGAAATAATCCGCAGAGCTTTTTACTAAGGCCATTATCCTCAATTCTTCTTCCTTTAACCATTTAATATCAGCATCTGCGCGTTCGATGAATCCCGCTAAAGCGCGTTCGAAATCACTCTCTTCATCCATAGTTTTCAGAAACTCTCTCGCATTTGTAAGTGAGCCGCTTATATTAGTTAACGATGCAGTTAATCCATCCGCGTCTATGATTGCTGCTCTCTTGACATCTTCAAGCTCTTTGGTTAATCCCGAAACCACCTGAAGACCTGTGCTTCGGTATTTCTCGACTGATTGTGGACTTAAATCTGCTATTGTATCGTCTGTTTTAACGCTAGAGAAGCTTTTGCTTGATCTCTGGAGTCGAAGAGCACAAACTCCTTCTGAACGAATGATCTCAAGAACAACGAAATGTAAAAGTGTGGTTTTGCCATCAGTTCCTTTGACATCAGAGAGTTTTAAGAGAGTGTCGAGTTTGAAAGCTTGTGCGTCACCACGGAAAGTTCCGACATTCATTCGGTTTCCTGTCTTGAGAACTGCCTCTAATAGTTTTAGGAACAGTCTGCTGTTTCTCAGTTTCTTGCTAGCCACCTGAGACAAGACAGAACACAAAGAGATTTGTATGGAAGAATGTAAAAATGATGGTGCATAGATTCTTGTTTCAAGGGTCTTTGCGAGTGACGTACCTCGAGAGTTGCGAGTGATTCTTTGAGACCAGAGACTTCTTCTTGAAGTGAGATCATGAATAGAAGTGACTCTATACGTTTAAATGCAAAAGGTATATCGACAAGAATTTTCAAGAATCGTTCCGCGGGACCAAGTAAGTGGAGATCGCCTGAGTATAGTCTAAGTTTGAGTTCTTCTTCTTGAGTTGGAGCTATCTTTAGCAATGTTTGTAGAAGCTCTACTGGGAGTTCATTACCTTAAGAACAGAGAAGAAATTGCATTTCAAAGACCAAACCAACTAAATGTAAAAAGCTAATTAGAGAAAAAGAGATAGTGAGATTAATAAACCTTCTTTGATGGCATCGACGACTTCTTCTATCGTTACATTCAAAGCTCGAAGAAGAATCGATAAGTTTTGTGCTTTCCTTGTGTCGATTATCTGTATATACTGGACAGGAGATTCTCGACCTGAAATATTCCTCTGTTCATTTTTGTTTTTGTTACCGTCATTGTAACCAAACAAAGACTCCATCATCTCTTCATTGAACCTGAAAAGCAGAATGCGAGTTAGGAAAGCTCGGAAACAGAACAAGTACCAAGATTCATATATTCAACACTTACTGGAATGAACCAGCGCTAATCTCATGCCAAACCATTTTCTGATCAGGGTTTGCCATTTTATCCCAGAAAAACGGCTTTAGTTTAGTTTTTGCAGCTCCATTCTCGGAATCAACATCGGAAGCATCTCCAGATGAGTTTTGTCCTTGACGTTTTGGAGCAGCACCTTTCGGTGGTGCAGGTGGAGGACGTGCAATTTTAGGCGGTGGAGGAGGAGCCTGAGGTTTAGGAGGAGGAGGTGGCGGCGGCTGTGGAGGTGGAGCTGGAACCGGAGCTGTAGGAGGAGCTGATCTTCCAGGTGGAAGCTTCAATGGAGGAAGTCCAGAGGATGATGACGCGTCACCTGTCGAAAACTCATGACCATGTCTCTTGAAGGATACTCTTGAAAGAAATGACCTCCTTTTGGAACTAGCACCGAACATTTTTCTGCTTGGGGCAGTGGCCGTTGGAGAGTTCTCATTAGATCCTACAACATCGAAATACCGAAAAAATGAGTAACATTCCCGGATAAAACAAGAAAAACCAGAACTTTTTTGATACAAAAATGTACCATACCAGCTTGTAAATCAACTAAATGTAGTAGCGGTCCTTCGTCCCTTGGTCCATCTCTAGAACCAACCATGTTACCGCGATTGCGTCTAAAGCAACACCAGAACAGCAACGCAACGAGAACAAACGTTAACAGAGCAGTCGATGCGACGGGGATGATAAGTTCCTTAAGGATACTAATCTTCTTTTCTTGTGGAGGTGGAGGAGGAGGAGGAGGACCTGGAACACTTTGACTAGGTGCAATAACACTCGGTCTTCTCTTACTTGGACCGGACTTTGATTTATCTGGTGACTCAACTGGCGAATACGAACGTTGAGTTGGAGAGCTTGAAGGTGCAACAACAATATCATAACTACAAGGACTTGGCGCGAAACCTGGCGCAAAACCTGGCACAGGACCAAGTTCGAAATTCGGAGCAGATACTCGAAACTTTCTTCTTTTCGTAATCAATTTCCTTCTCGGATAATGGCTCGTAGATTCTCCGAGATATCGAAACCAATCGTTGAACCAATGAATGTAGTGAAGGCAATCTTTGTCTCTCAATTCTTTTCTACAATGTATCCATGTTTGCTCTGCCTATCAGAAAATGAGATCATCGTCAAAACTAAAATTCAGTTTTTCTATAACCTAAATCAAAATCTGAGCATTTCGTCGAACACCTTCAATGCATTTCTGGATTTGTTTGTATCATAAGAATCAAAAACACGAAAAAGAGGGAAAAATCGAGAAACGACAATGAAATTACCACATCGCCACCGTGAGACTCGCCGTAATGAATAGAATTCCGGTAAGAGAATCGTAAGCGATTTGCGCCGTCGCGAGAGATAATCTCTTGGGTAACACAAACGAAAACAACGATTGAGATCGCGATAAAAGCTATTCTCAATCTCCCCATGAAAAATCCCTAATTCCGATTTCTCATCTCACGGAAAACACCGAGAAACACTTCCGTTCGCAGAATTCTGAGAGGAGAGAAGAAATTTGCAGAGCCTTTTACCGGGAAGCAAACCGCCATGCAGAAAAGCTTCCAACACCGTCCGAAACGCTTTTCTACGGCGCCGATTAATCGGAATCACAAAACGGAAAACAAAATTTGTCTATAAGAAGAAGAAGATTAGAATTTGGAAGCGAAATTTTGAAAACGAAAGAGAAGCTCTGTTTCAGGATTTTTTTTTTTTTTTTTTTTTTTTGGAAAATGAATCTGTTTTTAGGTGTTGTGACTTGTGAGAGTAACAGAAAACGAGATTTTTTTTTTTTAATTGTTTGTTAATTTGGTTGTTTTTCTTTAAGTTTGTGAGTAAGGTGTTGTTTTTAGTAACACATTTGGGTTATCTATCTATATATTATGGCCAATGAAAGTTGTAAGTTTTTTTTTTTTTTTCAACTAATAAATTGTAATTTTTTTTATCAAATGATATGTTTCCAAAAATCAGCTAAATGAAATTTTATTTTATTTTTTGAACACAGAACTGTTCTCTATATATTCCCAAAAGAGTTTCATCAAAAAGTCTTCAGATTATCGTAAAAGTACTCAACATTGTTAACTTCAAATACCAAAAGTAAGAAAATCACAATTCACCGGCACCTATGTATAAATTATATATTGAATTCGGATAATGGCATAAGAAATAGTACTTCTTTCATTCTATTATATATTATATGTTTAGAGAGAAACAATATTTGTTTCAGTTGATTTGATTTTTTTTTCTTTCCATCCAAAATTGAATTTAATTTGATGTTTTGTAACTACTTCTATAAAGGAATATATTTTAGTCAAATTTCTAAATTCATTTTAATTAAGTAAAGAAATTCATTCTAAAAAGGTTCAAAAACTCATCCAAATTTATTATTATTGATCAAGTTTTCAAAAGTGATAAATTTAAAATATGAATATCTTGTGCTGAACTTTGAATTTCAGTACGTTCTCTTATTACAATTGTAATAAGAGAAATGTAGGATTATTTCTTTTAAACGGTGTTCTACAATTCTTTCTTGTATTTGCATGTTAAATATTTTTATTTTATTTTATTTTATTTTTAGCAAAAAAAAAAAATATTTTAGAAAAATTATCATTTTTACGTTTCTAATGAATGAAAAAGTATAGACATTCTATTAATTTACTTGGCATATATAAAAATATTAAACTCAATTACAATGAAACATATGGAACATGTATCTTTATCAAAAAATATATATATATATGGAACATGTATGCTAGAAGAGTTTTCATTTATTTATTACACAAACTTCAACCAGAAATACACTTCACAATTTACTTCACACAAGTGACACACTACAATACGTAGAGAAAACGTTTTATTTTTTTTACATATTTCTTCTCATAAACCGAAATCATAAAATTCACACACAACTTTAAGGAGTTTGTAACCACCGTAGAAGTTGCAAAAACCTTTTTATTCTCACTTCCCTTAATTTTTATATATGCTTATTCGTAGACGACCGAGCATAGCAAGCCAAGGATCAACCATCAACCTTCATGTCAGTTTCAGAGTCCCACTTGAATGCTCCACTTGGCTGCGCCGCGTCGGCAATATCCTCAACCGTGAGCTGCGAATTCGGCGTTTTCAGAGGCACAATCTCATGACCAGTCTTCTCTGCGTCTCCACAATAATCCTAAAAGTTGTTCCCATTTCAAAAACATTATAAGTTTTTTTGTTTTTTTGGTATGAAAAACATTATAAGATTTGTTACTTAAACCAAAAAACAATAAAGAGTCTATATATGTATATAATACTTACTTGATCAGCATGCATTTTCCTAACGAACTTCTTGAACAGCTCGTAGTTGTTTTCTTGAAAGACCGTATCGGATAACCTAAGGTAAGTAAATCCATACATTCTCAGTTTCGGCTTACCGTTTCGGTTAACCCCGTTCGGCCTCGCGTTGAGAAGAATCTGGTTGTAACCTTTGGCTCCATAGGTCTCCAATGCATTCTCACCCGCGACTTCTATACCTTCTTTCCACGCCTTGCTCAATACCTAAACCAAGGATTACAAATAGTGACCATTAAATAAACTTGCATTTTATTATCTTTCTTTGTTCAGTTTATAATTACCTGTTGAACAAGTTCTTGAGGAGCACTTAGAGCTTCAGCAGTATTGTCAGTATCTTTCATCTCAAGGCAAGTGAAGTTGAGGATACCGTAATGTTTTGAGAGCATCCGAGCGAGCGGACGGTAACCATCTCTCTTAAAAAGGTTGTAATATCCGGCGGTCAGCTCCGCCGCATGGCTGTGGTGATTGTACAACCAGTGAATGCCCGAAACCTAATTAATCACATTCACATAGATACTCAAGTTGGACTCATTTAATTTACCTTGAAAGACAAGTTAGGTTTGGAAAATATGTTTTAGTAATACCTTGGCAGCTAAGTTAACTTTAAGACCAACAAAGATCTTGTTGGCCTCTCCTAAGATCTGATCTCCATGAAAGGTGAGTTTGTTCGAGTACCATGTCAAGAAAAACTGTCCCTTTTCCGATACATATGTCCCATTACGCTTGAAAAATCCAGTTTCCTCCGGTTTGTTGTTGTATTCTCCGGCGTCTTCCGGCAAATCCCATTCAGGATGGCCTGCTTTCGCTGCCGCTTCCTTGAAATCTTTCTTCAAGTACTTGTCATAACACTGAAAAATAGCCACAATGCACCATTTAATCAGGCGTAAAATTGTCAGAAAACAAACATTTGTGGTTAAATGTTTACGAAATTAACCTGAAATTCTCCTATGCCGGGAAATACCCAACCTTGGCTTTGTGGGTAAGAAGGGTAGCGAAGTTCTCCGGCCGGACCAAGTCCGACTTCAATGTCAACAATCACACCGGCTTCTATAAGATCCTTCATGTTTTCTTTGAAGCTACGCATGTAATCACTATACATCTGATTGACAAAACATTGATTATGAGCTAAAAGTTCAGAACTTTCTAGTCCGCGTTTTTAGTAATGCAAACGTTATGATTTATTACCTGAACAGTGGTTCTTCCAGCGAAGAGAGGAAGATTATCGACACCGATTGATAGATATTCGATATCTCTGGTTCCTTTACGGTTAGTGTAAAAGATATCGGGATCGCTATTGCCGACATCACGAACCCATTGCGGGATTGGGATTGTGACGACATCGCCGACGTTTCCACCACATTGATGAAACGACATGATTGCTTGGATTTTGAGTCCCAAACGCGCTATTAGTTGGAATAGCGTTTTGTAGGCGGTCCAGTCGTATTGTTTAGGGCCTTTGGACTCTATGATTCCCCACCAAACATCGACCATAATGCCGTCAATGCCAGCATCCTCTTTCAAACGCTTGAGATGCGTTTCAAGCGTTTTTGGATCCGCGAATACGTTTTCCACATTCACCACTCCCAACTGCAAATTCACATTCGTTATTTTAATTCCACATTCACCACTCCCAATTGGTAAAGTTGAATTCACATTTGATCATTTTAATTACAACAAGAATTCTCTAAAAAATGATGAATTTTATTTTACATCAAAATTTGGAAAAGTGTGTGGATATAAGTAAACTCGCGGTTGGACGACCGGTTGATGCATTGTTTTTCACATATATCTTATTATAAACAAGATAATACATTTTGTTTTTGTGTATTTTTTATTTAATTAGTGGAGTACAATCTGTATTGTTATTTCTCAACTAGCATTTTATTGTTTCTGATCTCGCCAATAACAATCTTTAAGAGTTTGCATTAAAAGACAACAAACTTTTTTAACATCAAACTGAACTTATTAATGATAAAACCTAGATCTAGTACACCCTCCGTTTCATATTAAATGTCGTTTTGATAAAATATATCTGAAATGTATCTGGATGTGTTTTTGAGTTAAATACATCCAAATACTAATCAGATACATTTTATCAAAACGACACTTAATATGAAACTGAGGGAGTATGAAGTTAAATGAGTACTAGCTATCAGTGATATTGTGGGAAAAAGTTTGGAAGAGGTTAGAAATGCACCAAAGGGTAGTTAATATAACTTCCACGAATGATATTACAAAGAAAAATATATGTGTACTGTTCTAAAACTCGGCCGAGTAGACGATTCGGCGGCCGAGAATACGGTCTGCGGTGGGTCACCATGGCAAGATGGGGCTGATCGGAGGTACTACGCGGGAGGCCAAGTTTTCACCGCGTTTTCTGTGGTTTAAAAAAATCCGCGGGTTTTTAGCGAATCCGTCCAAACTGAAACTTCTAGTGAGAGCGAGCTTAAGCTCTTTTTCTAACCATGGGCCTAATTTCTTTACTAATCAATGCTAATTTTCTGGAAAAAAATCAAAGATTCAGAAAACCTAGACCTGAAATTACGTTATGACGTGAGAGAAAAGAAGCTACAGTTTTTTTATTTACTCCCTGGTTTTTGTTCGATTTTTTAAAATCTCGCTAAACACGGATCGAGCGCTCGACTCACGGCTAGCACAATCCCGAACATTACATAAAGAATGTCTTTTTAGAAAAATGTAAAATACATAAATGTGACAATGCACATCACGCAGCGCGTGAGAACATAGATAGAATTACAAATCATTGTCAAAACTTTCAATCATAGTGAACATGTCAATCTAAGAGTTCTGTCTTGTCTTTTACGTAAATTCAAGTCCAGCTCGGATCAATTTATATTTAGCTTAAATCCAGAACGAAAATAAATTAAAATCGTGTAATATAATTGAGATCTTAATACATTAGTCAAAATATTGTCAATCTTGTCATGTTAGAATGTAATCTGTCGTATAATGTTGTGTCCAAGTTCATTATGTAAACTGGTATACTAACTGGTCTATTTTTTTTTATCTCTTCCCATTTGCTTTGTCTCGTCTTGTATTTAAACCGCACCATGTTTTCCGATTAATTAGACTGAGATTATTTATCTTTCATTATATAAGATGGTATCAGAACCCAAGGTTTACTCAACTAAAGATCGGTTATAACTTACCGGAAGCATGACGTAGACCGGAACATAGTTGAGAAGAAGCTTTTCGTCGTAATTTGTAGCCATTTTCGTAATTCAAACAAAGAAAGTACAACTTTTTTCTTTTTAATGTTGCTTAGTAGTAGTTGTAGTAGTGTGTGAAGTTTACATGTCTCGCGAGCTGTTTATATAGCAACAAAAGATGTTGCTTCACTGCAAGTGGTTGTTGAAATGACTGGTGCTCTGATTTCCTACGTCAATTTTTAGGGTGTTGTACTGATTAATGACTATTTTACCCTCTAATTTTTGTCGTCTTTCTATGTCTTCTTCGTCATTTCTGAGATTCTCAATTATTGCATGCAGCTCATAGATAGTGATTTTCAAACACGTGGAGAAAATACGAATCGTTTTTTTCAGTGCTGTATTGTCATTTCTGTCAGGCTTTTGATTGGAGAACGTGTGCGGGGCGGTTTTATAGGGAGTTTTTAAAGAAATGCATTTGATATCGCCAATCAAGTAATTTTACATATTCAAACATCACATCAATTAAAAAATTAAATTAAGGCTGTGAATGGAAGCACCTTGAATGCGGTTTTTTAGCATGTGCGGACCAAACTCTCTCTTATGCTTCCAATCACAAAATTATGAGATTATAGTGCGTTTTTCAATCTATCGAAAATTTAATAATAAACAAATGAAACAGTATCAAAAAGTGAAAAAAAATTGAAGTGCGGTGCGGTTTTGGTAATCTTCCTTTTTGATGTGGTTCAAAGTGCGGTTCATTTATATTCTTTTTCATTTTGAATTTAAAAAATCTGAAAAATATATATATGGATACACTTATATACGGTAATTAGAAGTTAACAATACACTTATATACGTATATAAGACTTAATACGGTATCCTCGATCTAATATTTCTAATAACACTTATATACAGCTGAGTCTTATGTTACAAAGTTCCCAATACACTTGTATACGTATTGGCAGGGGGGTCTATTAAGGTAACTATGGGTGCACGTGTCCCAGTAACTTTTTGATATTTATAATTATGTTAAGTAGAGTTTTAATTAGGGAAATTGGGTTGTATATACAAGAAAAAAACTATAATTAACAACCTAACCAAATACCCTAAATTTTGTGGATATAATTAAGCCACATATGTTAATTTTGGTTAGTTTTCCAATTATTATTTTTTTTTAGTTATTGAGCAAATTCACCCTTTTAATTATGTAATATATTAAATGAATTTTTTTAAAGTGCACACGTAATTTATTGTCTGATTTGAAAATGCCCCCACTAATTTAAGTTTATTTCCATAAATTCTTTCTTCGTTTCTTTAAAATATGCATGTGTTTCCACTGATTTGAAAATGCCCCCACTAATTTAAGTTTATTTCCATAAATTCTTTCTTCGTTTCTTTAAAATATGCATGTGTTTCCATGTTTATTTTTCTTTCATCCCAAAAATAACAACATTTATTTTTATTATATGTTACTTTTTGTAAAAATATGCTAAACTTCTCAAACTAATTTACATAACAAAATTTATACCAAAATATATCTCAAAATTTTATAAGTGTGTGCCCCCACTAAAATATTTGGCTAGAGTCCTACCAAAAAAAAAAAAAAAATTTGGCTAGACTTAATTAAGGGTTATTAGAAATAACAACTAATTAGAAATTGAAAATAAATAAAGAAAATAAATATAGGGTAAGACTCAACTGCTTAATCTCTTTCAATTTTTCTTAATGGGGGAGAGCATAACCCAATTGGTAAGTAATCTCTTTATTATAATTATATTCATCTAACATTTGTTTTGATTCTTTTCTCAAATTAAGAATAACCCAATTGGTAAACAATTCCTTTTTAGTATTTAGTTCCGCCTCTGGCCTTCGTATGTCTAGCAACGGCTCTGGTCCAATGAGGGATTCGTGCTAGTTTGGTTTGTTGAACTTAAAATGTTGTCTTCAAGCACCAAATCTAGTTCTTAAAATGTTGTATACATTGATATCTTTGAACGTTTTTGTATTAACATACACCCTTCGTATGTGTGTGTACATAGATATCTGTAAACATCCTCTTCTTTCATACATGAGCTTGATTCCAAAATTGTCAACCAAAAGATGGAAAAATTTCATTGAGAAATGTACAAGATACGTATACTCTGATACGACTTCTGAATTTAATATCCGGCTTCACAAGGTTTAGTGTGACTTTTGCATTGACACAACTAAGCTTAGTCATATATGTTTTCTCCATTTATTTCAGTTCTAGGGTTATCAATTTAAACAAGTCTTTTCCTTAAAAGAATTTTGGTGAGAATGTCTAAGTTTTGGTATTTAGGATTTTTTATGCGATGAAATCTGATTTATAAACTACGAAGTTTGTATTTATGAAGTACACCATCAAGACTCTCTTCAATTCACCAAACTAAGGTAAAACTGAAATATTATGATCTTGACAAAATCTCACAAATCAATATGGTTGAAGAATAATAAAACACCATCCCACATGCGTGTAACATACTATCACACTTTTTTAAAGAGATCTCTAAATGAGAAGTAACATGCGTGGAATTGTTAAACATTTCATTTCAAAATGTACTAATCAACTCATATAAAAAAATGAAATAATCCATAATTAGATGCATAATAATTATGTATTTTCAGATAACACTACAAGAATTCAATGTATTAGCCATGAATTATTCTGTAGCAACAAGACATAATCCGTCCTAGGCAGGCTACGGATTGCGACAAATAAATTATGTTGCTTCAGCCCCGACGCGAAGCTTGATATGTCGCTTTTCCGTCGCCAATTCGCGACGGATTAGCAAGAGCGAAAACCGTAGCCAATAGCGATGAAATGGCTACGATTCCGTTGCTTATTAGTGACAGATTAGCAAGGGATTTTTCGTAGCAATGAGGCTACAAATTGTAACCACGGATTCTCCCTCGCAAATTTGTGGCGAACATAGCAACAAACTTGGTTACAAATTAGACGAAGCTAAAGTTGTGGCTATACTTAGCTAGGGAGATTGGTACATATTTGTCTTAGCTAAGGTTATATTTATAAGGTTTTGTATTTTGTTTTAACAAACAAATTAACAGATAAATATTTTAAATTAAATATATTATAACAAGAAATTTTAAATTCCAAAAGATGATAGAAATTGTCATACATTCATTACAAAGTCACGATACCATTACAAAAGCCAGACATGATAGTCGATAAACCGAAAATATTCACATGTAACGTGAAAACAAGAGACATAACAAAAGTCCTAACAAAGGTTACAATTGTCGGCAAATAAGAAAACAAGGAAGAGGTTGAAAGATTGGAAGCATTAAACGGACAAGATTGGCTCTTTACATTTGAACGGACAAGATTAGCTCGCCAAGTCAGCAATCTGAGTGACTCTTTTCAATTGGATGTTGTTGCTGAAATAATTAAAATGTGATTTTAATGGCTTTTTGCAATTTTAAATAATGAATAATAATTAAGTGTTGGCTAATTAAATTGTTGTAGAGAGATAAGGATTATTCTTTATTTTTCAAAATTAAAAAAAAAATTACAGCGTTTTTTAATATTCAAAATCATAACCTAAGGTAACCACCAATGTTACATATGAAAACATATACAATCATCTCTTGTTTGTGTAACAAAACATATTGTGAAAACACAATAATGGTGATATTATGTACACAATTAATGATTTATCTTGAATGTTATTGTATTTGTAATAAGTTATAGTTAAAACAAATTAAAATACCATAAACCTAAACTAAACCCTAAACCCTAAACTCTAAAATATTAAGACCTTTGAATTTTGTTGTTACATTAACTTTTGAGAAAGAATACAGAGTTACTTGGTTAACAATATGAATCTCTATACTCTAAATCAAACATTGTTAATAGCACTAAAAAGTATTAACCTATACCCTAAATCAAACATTCATTAGTCCATAAAAAATATTATATTCCTATTGTTAATAGCACTAAAAAGTATTAAGCTATACCCTAAACCCCAAATCGTATGCCCTAAACTCTAAATAAAAAAACTCACTAACCTTCTTACCTTCTTATTTTGTATTCTGTACTATATTTTTTTTCAATTGTATTTTTTGTCTTAGTATGAAACACAAGGAGGAAGACAATTTCAGGTTATAAGTTATAACCCATAATCATATATATCTTAATTTGATTTCTTCATAGTTGAACGTGTTACACACAAAACCAAAGATTAATCTGTTAATACAAGTCTCCAAAATATAACACATTTTTTAATGCACACAAGGACTCAATGTAACATCACACTCTCACACACGCTCAAGGAGCCTTTTTGGTGTTCTTTGATTCTGATTTTCATGTCAAAAGTACTCCTTAGTCTTCTTCTTGTTCTTGTTCAGGTTTTTTCATGGAGGCAAATTGTCTTGTGCTTGTGTCACATTCTTCACACGACTGGCTCTAACACAAGCAGGCTCCTCAGACACAAGACGAGAGAAACCAAAGTTCAGAAGCAAGAGTACATGTTCCATGATGAGAATTGCAGCAAGTCTTCCTGGTAAGTGTGTACCCAGTGGCGGAGGCATGTGGGTTAAGTGGGGGGCCAATGACCCCAACGAATTTTTTTTAATTAGTGTAAATTATCAAAGCCCAATATAAATGCCCCCACTTGTTAAATATTGTTTGCCCCCATTCCTTTATTTGACCAATTGCACAATTCAAAACCAAAAACTGATACTAATTATTATAGCCAAATACTAATGCTCCCCATTTGTTTTGTATTTCCTGCCCCATTTCTTTATTTTTAAACCAAAAACTAGATTTCTGTTGAAAAAAAAAAGATTTCTAAACACAAATTAATTATATGGTTCGACCGAAGCAATAAAACGAAATCTCAGCCCAAATAATATCATTATATGGCCCATTAACAAAGGTTATAAAACCTAAACAAAAATTATAGTTTAAGCATCGTTAACAATCTTCGACGTTTGAGTTTCCAGAGTCTTCTTTTCACACAAAACTAGCTAGTACTGAAACTAGCACTCATCAAAACTTTCTCAATCAATTGGTGAGTTTTATCAACTCTCTTTTACGTTTTGCATCGTTTAAGTAATTTTGTTGTTTGATGCAAGCTAATTTTTTATTATTCTTATCTCTAATCAGATCAATGGAAAGGTATTTTAAAAGAAAATCTACTTCAACTTTTGAGAATGAGAGCAATTTGGATGATTTGCCATGGGATCCTGCTAAAAGAAAAAAGATTTTGGAGTATAATCCAAATCAGAGAGACGAGGTAAGACGCAAGTATTTAGCTAGAGGTCCTTGTAAGCCTTATGGTCATCCTTTTGAGAAAAGGAAGATTGGAAATTCACAGAGAAGATTTAATCCAACTTGGTTTAGTCAATATAATTGGCTTGAGTATAGTGTGTCGAAAGAAAGAGCTTTTTGTTTGTGTTGTTACTTGTTTAGAGATGATATACAAAAACAAGGTGGGAATGATGCATTTGTGACGAAAGGCATTTGTGACGAAAGGCTTTCGTGGTTGGAATAAATCTGAGAGATTATCTTCTCATATGGGTGCAACGAATAGCTTTCACAATATTACTGTTAAGAAGTGTGATTCTTTGAGCAAGCAAGACCATTCTATCAAGCAAGCTTTTTATAAACATGGTGATGTGGTAAAAAATGAGCACCGTATTCGGTTAAATGCTTCAATTGATGCGTCTAGATATTTGTTGCAACAAGGATTACCTTTCCGTGCTCATGATGAGTCACAAGATTCTACTAATAAAGGAAATTTCTTACAACTTTTGCAATACACGGCTGATCAGAACGAGGTTGTAAGTAAGGTTGTTTTGGAGAATGCTCAAAAAAAAAATCAGATGACTTCTCCACCGATTCAGAAAGATATTGTCAATTGTTTTGCGGAAGAAGTTGTGAAATCTATTATTGAAGAAATCGGTCATGGTGTTTTTGGTCTACTAGTGGATGAATCGGCCGATGTTTCTTACAAAGAACAAATGGCTGTTGTTTTACGGTTCGTCGATAAGACCGGAACAATCAAAGAAAGATTTGTTGGTGTTGTTCACGTGAAAGAAACATCTTCTTTGTCACTCAAGCTTGCTATTGATGATTTGTTTGCTAAGTACGGATTGAGCTTGAAAAATGTGAGAGGGCAAGGTTACGATGGAGCGAGTAATATGAAAGGTGAATTTAATGGCCTCCGGTCTTTGATTCTTAGGGAAAACAGTTCGGGTTATTATGTCCATTGCTTTGCTCATCAACTTCAATTGGTTGTAGTGGCGGTTGCGAAGAAACATTTTGAAGTTGGTGATTTTTTTGATATGATTTCTACATTATTGAATGTGGTTGGAGCTTCGTGCAAACGAAAAGATATGCTTCGAGAAAATTCCCGAAAAGATATTGAGGAAAGAATTAAAAACGGTGAACTAAGCACAGGAAAAGGAAAAAATCAAGAGAGTTCTCTTCCAAGACCATCAAATACTCGTTGGGGTTCTCATCATAAGACATTGTTGCGTTTGGTTGAGTTATTTCCATCGGTTATTAAGGTGCTTGAATATATTCAAAGCGACGGTATTGAGGACTCAAAGAAACGCCAAGCGTATGGTCTTATGAAGTACTTCCATACATTTGATTTTGTGTTCTATATGCAGTTGATGTTGCTTATTTTGGGGCTAACTCATAATCTATCTATGGCTTTGCAAAAAGAAAATCAAGACATTCTTAATGCTGTTTCATTGGTCCAATCTACTAAGCGAGAATTGCAGAGACTTAGAGATGATGGATGGCACTCGCTTATGGTTAAGGTTTCTTCTTTTTGTGAGAAACATGATATTGAAATGATCATGATGGAAGATGAGTTTGTTGATACAAGGAGGCCAAGGAGGAAAACTAATGTAACAAACTTACACCATTACAAGATCAATTGTTTTAATGTTGTCCTGGATATGCAACTTCAAGAGTTCAATGATCGTTCCACTGAGGTAAATACTCAACTCCTTATTTGTATGGCTTCTTTAAGTCCTGCAAATTCATTCAAGCAGTTTGACAAAGATAAGTTGGTGAAATTGGTTGAGTTCTATCCAGAAGATTTTAGTTTTTTTGAGCGTTCTTCTCTTGAACAACAACTTGATATCTACATCGACAATGTAAGAGAAGATGAACGATTTAATAATTTGAAGAGTCTCGGAGATCTTTCTCGTATGATGGTGGAAACACAAAAAGATCTTGTGCATCCTCTTGTTTATAGGCTTTTGAAGTTAGCATTGACTTTACCGGTTGCTACGGCAACCGTCGAAAGATGTTTCTCTGCAATGAAGTTTGTGAAGACAACCTCGCGCAATCGAATTGGAGATCAATTTTTAAGTGATTGTCTTGTTTGTTTCGTTGAGAAGGAGTTGCTTGAATCGGTTACTAACGAAACCGTGATGAAAAAGTTTCAAATCATGGCTGAGCGTAGAGTATGTTTGTAAGGTGTTTCTTTTTATAACATTTGTAAGATACGTTTTATTTAAGAGACAACGGTTTCACTATCTATTTATTTAGCTTTCTATTTAGATTAGTATATATGCCCCCAATGAAAAATTGTTCTGCCTCCGCCACTGAGTGTACCAGAGCAAAAGCAAGAGGGATGTCACAAGCAAATTTCATGATCATTCCAAACTGCAAAGCCAGCTCGAGAGAATTTGTATCTAATATTCTTCAGCTAAAAATGGCCCTATGTACACAACAAAATCCATGAGGCTGAAGCTATGGTCTCTCCGAAATGTTTTCTTCAAAATCTTCTTCCACACCTTCATCGATTGGACCAGTCCAGAACCACAATCTCAAATCATTCTCAACACTTACTGCTACACTCACGGAAACACAAGAAGAAACAAACTAATAAATCAAACACATTTATGCAGATACAGAAGAAATTAATTTAGGTGAAAACGGAAGAAGCAGAAGAGAAGGGATTACCTAGAGGAGATATCAGAGAGGATCTGAGACTCAGATGGCGATCGAGTTCATCTTCAAGCAGAGTCGGTTCTGAGGATGTGATGTCTGCAAAATCACAGGATCAAGACTAATTACGAGTTTTCCCGAATCACTGCTCACAGGGAACAAAAGAATAGATAAATACAATGCAAACCCACCTTGATTTTCAAGGTTGCCAACATAATTTTGGGAGCGTCGATTCCATAGTCGCCGGTGCGATTGCTAGTTGAAGAAGCGAAAGGGAGTGCTTTTGCTAACAGAGAGAGCCTGAATCTCCCAAACTTGGATCTGAAGATCCGTCGGAGATAGTCTTTCTCCGGTGAGCATAAGAGAGGGAAAACGAAATTAAGTCAGAGAAGAGAATGGGACAAGGATTTATAAACACAAAAACGAAAATCCCGGAGGATTTAGGTAAAAAAAGACCTTGATAGTCTCAAAAGGATAGCGACGGCGATGGAGGCGAGATTGTGACCGGAAACGGATGTCGACATTGTTACCGGCGACGGATTTCACGGTGGCGACTGGATCGTGGTCGAGATCGATGAGATTTGGAGAAACCAAGGAGATTTTTTTAATGATTTTTTGTCCATGGAGAAGAAACCAAAAACAATTTCTTATTCACCTTTTGGGCCATGACTTATTACGCGCAAAAACAGAAAAAATTCTAAGTGTTTTACCGCTACATCATATATTTTGATCAAATTTAAGCTCCAAGATCCGATTTTAGTTTTCCTCTTATTCATTTTTCGGCCGCATTTTAAAAATCTAGGTGTAAGAATTAAAAATAAGTTTTTAATGTATGTACCAAATATAGTTTGATTATAACCATGGAAACAATACAAAATAGTTTAATATAAATTAGATTAAATTATAAGTACTTATGAAACTACTTATTGTCGTAAAGTTGAAAATTTAAGAGCAATTCTCAAAAATATTACCAAAAAAAGTTTTTGTTCCAAATAAACCATCACTTTTCAAAAGTTCCAAAAATACTATTTTTTCTAAAAGTTCCAAAAATACCACAAAACTAAAATTAACTTTAAATATTCAAAACTAAAATCCTAAACCCTAAACCTAAACCCTATCCCCTAAAACTATACCCTAATTGTACAATAGTTAACCTAAATCTAAAAATTTAAATTCTAAACTCTTGAAAATCAATTTTTAAGGTTGTGGTATTTTTGGAACTTTTGAAAATTAATAGTATTTTTGGAACTTTTAGTGGTATTTATGGAACTTTTGAAAAGTGGTGGTATTTTTGGAAAAAAAAACTTTTTTTGGTGGTATTTTAGGGAATTTCTCAAAATTTAATTCCTCACATTTCATAGTTAGACATGCCAATTTAGCTACTATGTTACGACCCATCGCCTCAATCGCATTTTAGTCGCAAAAAAATGGTGACTGTTTGTCGACTAATATACGACTACTATGTTATAAGTGAACGTTGTTACTATGTTATTGCCATGAAGGCGACAAATTAGTAAGGCTACACAAGTTGTAGCTATTTAGCAATAGAAATATTTGTAGCTAATTATCGCTAACTATAAATTCTACAGCTACAACTTATCTCTTGCTAATACGTAGCTATTTAGCTACAGAACACCTACAAAATCTGTCTGTAGCTATACAACTATGGATAGCTACAGATTTGTGACAGATTTAGTAAAAATGTGTTTTGTCGCCATCTTTCGCTATTTTCGTAGCTAATATTTTTGGCTACAAATATGCCTTCGCCAGTCCGCAGCCATTTCACAGAATTCTTGTAGTGTAATTTGTCCACCAAGTTACCAATAAACTTTACGCTGCCTTTGTCTTCTTCTTAGGTCTCCAATGGTGAGACCGGTGTCGGTTTCATAAAAAAAAAATTAATGTTTTCAAAATAGATAATAATCAAAGTAATATATATATATATGAACATAAGAGTAAAAATAGGTAATATTACAATCAGTAAAAACGTAAAATTCACTCGAAAAAAAAAAAAAAAACGTAAAATTACAAGTAATGAGAGGATGATGATATATAGACTTTTCTTTGGTACAACCACATTACATTATAAACACAACCACATAACACATTGTTTGGTACAACCACATTACAAACACAATCTGACATTACCATAAAAGACTAACACAAAGAATTTTTGAAGTTTTAGTTCAGTTTAGTTACATGGTGCCCAAAAGTCAACAAGAACAGGCTCATCAGCCTTGAGAACTAGAGACTCCCATGTCGAATCATTGACTATTGGAACTGCAGTGATCATTGACTTGAGAAAACCAACATTATTGGTCACTACCATAATGTGCCATATGCTATCTACCACAAGCATGATATAGCCTTTGCTTTCATTACCCCAAAAAATCCAATTGCATCAGTGTGTGTGCGAGATCCAACAAACAAAACATCTCAGTGTCTATAGGTACTAAAAAAATTCAAATAAAGATCCTAAATATGCAAACTTTCTGCATTTGTATACAAATGGTAAGAGGTTATTCTTCATCATTTTTAGCATATACTAAAATATTTGTTGGAGATTTAAGTGAATAGTTGTAACCGTTCATGTGAGGAGTTGCAACCGTTCATGTGAAAAGTTGCAACTATTGGATTTATGGTTTATTTTATCAACCATTGTAACCTTTGGCATATTATAAAAGCTTTAGAGCAATCAAACAAATCAAAAGGATGAAAAGGAGATCACAAAACACAAAACAAAACATAGAAACTCTATTAGTCTCTCTTGTATCTTAGCTTAGAACAAGAGGAAACTTTGGTTGTCTTATCCTACAAGAGATTTCGTGTAACCCAAGGATTTAATAAGGGTCGAAATACTCTTTAAGGAAAGTGCTCTCGTGCACGATTCAATCATTACCCAAGTTCATCGTTACGTTACAATCCCAAAGATACATCGAGCAGTGAACTTGCGGGCCAATTTTCCATCGTTTTATAAGAACTCACACGACGATCAACATACCGTTGGAAAGCCCCAACTATTAGGTTTCCAAAGACATCAAGTTCGTATCCATCGGAGTCCCGAGTAAAAAGTTATCATCATTTCTGTACACCCCAATTTTACAACAACCTAAAGAGTATTTGTTCGTGAACAATGGCTAATGTTTTGATGCGTGAGATAAAGTCAAAGTTTGGCATATTAGAAAAATATGAAGGAGTTGATTTTCGAAGATGACAAGAGTATCCACGTTTTTGGGAGAGAAACTCTTTAGGAAAGAGAGAGAGAAACTCGTCCCAAAACATCAATCTCACTAGAAAATAGATCGGGTTGATCATGCTCAAGTTTGGAGAGTTATCGGGTAGGATCATGGTCGATAAAAGGAGATTATGAGTGGATCGAATGTTTGAATCCGGAAATAGAAATCTTCCATCAAAATCGAGTCATGTGGTGAAGGTTGGTTGAGTGACTTGGTAACGATAAAGATTGGTGAGACAAGCGTCTCGGCAGTTCAGGGTGCGATCTTGAAATGATGCAACCGTGTGATAAGCTCAAATTAACCCTAAGCTACTCTCTCAAATTAAAAGATCAATTACAGTATTTAGGGATCGATTCTACAGGGAATCAGATTGCACAATAGATTTAAAGGTTCAGATTATGCTAAGTGAAATAATAAGAATGCAAGTAAACAAAGCAGTAGATGAAACGGTTGTGAAAATCAATTAAAAAGGAGCTAGATACAGGGAAATCGCAGGTGAATCAGATATGCAGACAAATTAATATTTACGAATATAAAGCACAATTCCTGAACATGAACACGAATATAAAATCAATCAGCTATCCCTGCAAAGATTATCTATGTCTAAATACTAGAAAGCCAACTGTCGTTGCGCATTCTAACAACCTAAACAAGCATTAACTTCAGGTTCAATTGTTTACAAAACCCTAAACCAAATTTCTTTGCGAAAAGAAATTTTGCTTATCAAAGACTAGTTCAAGCAATTAATAAAACTGTCATTTCTATTAATTAACCTAAGATCAGATTTCAGTTCGCGAGACTAAAATCAGCAATAAACACAAGTCAAGATGAAGAACATTCTAAAGATATTATCCTAACAAGAAATCAGATCTAGCAACTCATCAAACACTTTTGAAAATCCCTAAACCTAACAAAAAAACTACTTAGACATGATCATAGAAGAAAACATGGTTTTATTAAAATATATGTCTAAGAAATCAGTAAAAGAAAGCATGAGCCTAAACAATGGTTGTACAAACGTATATATACAGGTACAAAACCGACTGAAAACCTAAAAGTAAACATCTTGAACTTTCGGACTTCGAATGGACTTCTTCTGCTTACGATTTGGGCTTTGTCGAGCAGGGTGTCAATCGACACCCATAGTGGTGTCGATCGACACCAACTTTAAAATCGGATTTCTTTACTTCTTAAGTCTTCGTGTCGAGTGACACACTCATCCCCGTCGCTCGACAAAGCTTCTAAATATTGACTCCGAACTTGCATCTTTGCCACTTCATTCAGCAATGTTCCAAAACTTCTAGTAAACATCTTTTAAGCTCCAATCGCCAAGTACCTATAAAGACTCTAAAAGACTAGAAAAACACTAAAAGACTCTAGATAAAAGGACTTATATCATGGTCTAAAATGGGTAAAAACCATGATATATCACCGTGAAAGGGTGAAACAATGAAAGGGTGCAACCATGGAAAGTTGCAACCATGAAAAGGTGCAAAACAAAAATACGGAGTATGGGCAAATCGAATCTACAAATTGGCAAAGGTAAGGCCTAAAATTTCTTATCAATTGATTGGATATTGCTAGATCTAGAATGATTAGTGTAGAGAACAACCGGATAATTAGATTTGCATGAATTGACTGAGTAATATAAATCTTAAGTTGAGTGGATGCCATTAGATAGATTGAGCGCTTGAGACCGAACAATTTCGGCTAAGGCTATTCTATGCTAACGAGGTTGTCCAAATGTACGGATAAACTTAACCGGTAATAAAGAGTAATTTAGGTGAATAAGTTTAGAACTGTTAGAAGATTTAATATAAACGTTTTATACTCTGTACTTTAAGTATGTATGAAACTAATCTTGGAAATGACAAGGAAGAGTCGTAGGAAGGTTCCTAAAGAATACATGACTTAAAGAGAATAATTAAACTATAAATAAGTTTAATCTAGGAGGTTCGCCCAGGAAGTCGCTCAAACACGGAGCGACTTGACCGCAACCCTGATAGTCAGGGACAAGGTGCTTCAAATTATATGAGACAACCTGAAAGGATTTGTTATGCTCGGTAATGAGCATAAGCTATGTAAGTTGATAAAGTCAGGCTAAAGGAAGCACCAAAGCAGTGGCATCAAAGGTTTGATGAGGCTTTCTTATCAAGTGAACTCACGTTGAATCAGTCGGATAAGTGTTTATATAGAAAATTTGATGAGTCCGGAAATAGAGTAACCATTTGCTTATATGTTGATGACAAGTTGATCTTTTGGTACTAATCTTAGACTAGTTGAACTTACAAAAGAATTTTGTCATCAAAATTTTGCCATGAAAGACATGGGGGAGATGGACATGGTTCTAGGAATTTGAATCATACTACTTTGGCTAAGGCCTATAGCCAAGTGTATAATGATAAGATGTGACATATGTGTGTTAGACACAGCGCGTTACGTGAGTTGATCACTCATGGAATGATTAATTTAGAATTAGTTTGGTCGCAACAAAATCTAGCAGATCATTTGACAAAGGAATTAGCTAGGGACTTGGTAATAAAGTCGGCTATAGGGATGAGATTAAAGTCCATATGAAATTTTTATTTATAGGATACCCAATTCTCCTCTAATACGACATTAGAGGCTGGATTCAATGTGGAAGGTCTATACTTAAAATTTGAAGCACTAATATTGTAACATCCCAAGGTATGTGCTTGGACCTGTAAGAAAAAAGTAGGTTGATGTTTTCTTCTTAATAGATTTCTTGAAAAAGTACATTTTGCAGGTGCATGATTAAGAAATATACCTACACGAGTGTAAAGTGTAACCGCTTCACGAAGCTTAGACTTTGCTTTGTATACACTCATGAACGGAGAGGGACACATGGCTTATAATAGTGTCAAGTAAAACACTTAGAGTAGTGTAGAAACTCTTGTGTGTATTATCTTCATGTGCCCAAAATGAGTTGAAAAGACTCAATCCATAAGACATCTTGATTCCCGGGCATTTGGAATGTGTAATAACATTAAAATAAAAATTCAATCGTTACGACATTTTTATTTATGCTTGAGTTTGACTTTATGTTATGTGAATCTAAGATTACACTTAAATGGGGGAGGATTGTTTGAGATTTAAGTGAATAGTTGTAACCGTTCATGTGAGGAGTTGCAACCGTTCATGTGAAAAGTTGCAACTATTGGATTTATGGTTTATTTTATCAACCATTGTAACCTTTGGCATATTATAAAAGCTTTAGAGCAATCAAACAAATCAAAAAGATGAAAAGGAGATCACAAAACACAAAACAAAACATAGAAACTCATTAGTCTCTCTTGTATCTTAGCTTAGAACAAGAGGAAACTTTGGTTGTCTTATCCTACAAGAGATTTCGTGTAACCCAAGGATTTAATAAGGGTCGAAATACTCTTTAAGGAAAGTGCTCTCGTGCACGATTCAATCATTACCCAAGTTCATCGTTACGTTACAATCCCAAAGATACATCGAGCAGTGAACTTGCGGGCCGATTTTCCATCGTTCTATATGGACGCAGACAACGATCAATATACCATTGGAAAGCCCCAACTCTTAGCTTTCCAGAGACATCAAGTTAGTATCTATCGGAGTTCCGAGTAAAACGTTATCGTTGTTTCTGTACACCGCGATTTTACAACAATATTTGCAATTCCAGAGAATCTTTTCTACTTTTCTTGTAAGTTCAAACGTTTCTAACTAATTAATAGGTCTAAACAATCTTTCAGCTAATATTCAAATCTCCAACACAAAATTTGTTAAGCAGACACAAATCAACCCATACAATTCCCAAAATCAGAGCAAAAAAACACAAAATCGAGCTAAGAGACGAGAACATAGTTCCAGTAGCAATTTCCTGAGCTTCACAGACAATGCCACCTCTTCGTAATCGAGAAACCCCAGAATTCTTCGAGACCGAAGATAACAACACCCCGGTCCTCAATCCTCACGATTCCGGTAAAACGGAGAACATCTGTTGAGTAGAAGACGAGACCGTCAGCGACGACGATGTGACAATTCTCATCTCTGACTGGAGAGATATCGACGGAGAAGAAGTACAAATGAAAGCACCCATTCTAGAGAGAAAGCAACACACACGAATCGATTTCAATTTTCTAAGATTCTCCCAAAACAAAAACACACCGTCGAATCCCAGTCTTCCACGTGTTTCGTGATACGGTATCACAAGTCTTTGTGGGTTGAGACGTATCAGGTCAAAAATCATTTTCAAATTGATTATTTAATTTTTTTTTGGGCTCTTGATACCTAGAAAAGATCACCACTATAATTGCTCGTAGGAGAATAACAAATGGGCCTAAGCCTTGACCCAAAAACTGTTCTAATATATAAAATTTATTACAACTATTTGAAAATGTTGTCATTAATTTTATTTTTTTCTCTATAAGTTGCATTGCGAGCTAAGAGCACGTGCATAGGGTTTTTGATGGATCTTTAGACGGGTCTTTAGAGCATAAAATTAATTGAAAAATCGAAAATAGGCCAAATTTGATCAGCTACGTTTCTCGTTTGAGATACGGAAGGAATGTCTCTCGGAGCGACGTGGCATTACCTAATTTTTTGTCAAAAAATAAAATAAAAACACAAAACAATTGATCACAAAACACAAAACTCTTCTTCTCTCTCCGTTTATCGCGATTTTGTTCCAAAAATCAACTGAATCGATTTGATAAAAAGATGATAAATCTCTCTCTCTCTCTCTCGGATTTCGTCGGAGTATTTAGATCCAGAGCCGTGCTCAATACCTTATTAAATAGGCTTTTGACTAGGGCCCCCAAATTATATATATATATATATATATATATTTATGGGCCTCCAATTATATAATAAGATATGTTCTAGCCTAGTGGTAAATAGTGAGTATGATCTATGTTTCATCCAAGTTTCAAATCCTCTATATGGAGGTGTGTCTTTTTTTTTCTAACTACAAATTTTTTTTTTTTATGTAGATACTAAATCTAAAAAAAAAAATTAATCATAATCATAGATTTAAAAAGAATTGTTAGTTTATAAATAAACCTAACAATTTACAAAAATCAAATCAAAAACTCAATTAGTTATCTTGACTTCTTCTTTTTCCACGTTCCACCTGCACCATCACGTCATTTCTTCTTTCTCCACATCTTTTCTTTATCTTCACTGGTAATTACTAATTCCCTTTCTTCTTTAATTTTAATTATACTTTATTTTCTTTTGATTTTTTATCCTAGACATTGACGAACACTAAACTACTAAATAGGATAAACAATAATATATCATAATAGATCTGGATGAATGTTTTACTAGTTATGATTTGATATATTTTTATATTAATTTATTAGATTTACAAATATGCCAACAAGTTCGTACTCGTCGAAGATTGAATGGTCTAGCTAGCATATCTATAGAAAGAGAACTAGTTAAGAACTTAGACTATGAGAATATGGTGAAAGACTTTATTAAAAAAGAAGAAAGAAAATTTATGTCTTAGAATTTTTAGATTATCCGATTACGGTTTTGTTTGGAATATTTTCGTTAGTTTTGAAAAATATATATATTAAAAGGGTCCTATTTTTTATTTCGCCTAGAGCCCTATAATGCTAAGCACAGCACTGTTTAGGTCCAATCCATAGTTTTCGATACGGTTCGTGTGTTTGATTCCTTTGCAAAATCTATGAAATAGAGTTTTGTAGATGAATCGATGTGAAATTTGTGGTTTTGGGTGTTGTAATTTCACTTAAAAATCCAAGATTTTTGGGGATCAAATTTGGTTAATTGAATTGAATTAGTGAAATTTTGGGTTAAGACTTTGTTGTGTAATGTTGATGTAACTTATGCAGGGATATCCGATATGTCGATGAGTGGTTAAAGAAGAGTGAAATGGTGTTGTTGGAGAGCTTGAAATTGGAGGTAGTTTTTCACAGTTTCCTTCATCATCGCCTCCACGATACATTGGTGTTAATGGAATGCGATCTCTTGCTGATTCATTACTCTTAGAGGTACGATATGTTATCTCTATGCAGCAAAAAAATCAGAGTCTTTTCCGGTTTCTATGAGCTGTAGTAAATGATAGTGGTTGATTTGTTGCAGAGTCAAATGGTTAATTTGGCGAGGCTTTGTTGGATTAGTAAGCTGGAACCATTAAATGGAATGTGGCATTTAAGTGAGAACACAACTCCTCGTGGTCAGTTTGATTTAATTGTCATTGCTCATAATGGTAAGAAGCGTATCGGTTTCTCTCTTGCTATGTTTGGTTGCATCTTTATTTTACATATAGAATGCTTCTCCTTTTGGTTCAGGTAAATGTGCCAATCGTTTGCTTCTTGCATCAGGTTGGCCGTTAGTTGCTAAACAGATGAAGGTAGACAATATCTAACGCAACCGATCTTTCTAAGACCTGATGATGACATTTTCTGATGCAATCCTGCTTTATTGTTCTAGAAACTGTATTTGAATTCAATATTGGCGCTACTAGCAGCGTTCGATGATCCTTTTAACAATGTTGTCTTCTTGTTTTAGAATCTTCTTATGGCTAAAAAAAAAAATTAATGAATGACTCTTGTTAACTGTTAAGATACGGTTTTAGAGTCTTCCATATATGTCTCATATGTATTTAGTATTGAATATACCGTAAGTATATATTCTTGTATATCAAGTAGCTTGGTTATCAAGTAACTTGGTTATCAAGTAAACCATGTGTATATATAGAGAACGTACGAGTATCAATGGAATAAGAACTTTTCCCATTCATCTCTCTTGTTTACATGGTATCAGAGCCATTCTAAAAGATCTCTTTCTAATTTTTCGATTTTGTGCAAGAGAGTTGAAAAGAAATCATGACCGACAATAAATAAGTTGTTGTCAAACCAGAGTCGTTGAGTATCGCGATGTTGTCGCCCTATTATCTGATGTCGACAATCAAGGTCCTTGTCACATTGACGGGAGATAATTATGCAGAATGGTCCATTGAATTGGAGAATGCGCTTAGAGCCAAACGGAAGACCGGTTTCATCAACGGGAGTATCGTGATGCCATCAGACAGACCGGAAGAGCTCGAGATGTGGAATACAGTGAATTCCATGATCATCGGTTGGATCAGGGCATCAATTTCACTCTCGATTCGATCCACGGTGACATTCACATCAGATGCTCATAAGCTATGAACTAACTTAAAGAAGCGGTTCTCTGTGGGAAACGCTGTTCGTATTCATCAATTGAAGGCTGAGCTTGCTGCGTGTCGGCAAGATGGAGCTAGTGTGTTAGAGTACTTTGGCAAGTTGTCAACGAAGTGGGAGGAGCTGCTTAGTTACAAGCCGTTTCCAAAGTGCACTTGTATAGCACTTGAAGTTTATACAAAGGAATATGAAGAAGAAAGAGTGCATCAGTTCTTGATGGGGCTAGATGATGCTCGTTTCGGCAATGTGTGTACCAAAATTATCGGATTGGACCCGCTTCCTGACTTGAATTCTGTGTATCAGCGAGTGATTAGGGAAGAAAGACGTCTAACTTCGTCTCGACCAGAGGCGAAAACCAATGTTATGTCTTTTGTGACCAAAACAGAGCATCGTGAGAATCCAACAATGGAGAGTTTTGTGGCGGTTGCACGTGCTCGTGGAAGTGGAGTTTGTTTTTACTGCGGGCGCTCTGGGCACGAAAAGAGGGATTGCTGGCAGATTGTTGGCTTCCCGGAGTGGTGGACTGAACGTAATCAAGGAGGAGGTCGCGGCACGGTTAATCGCGGTCGTGGACGAGGTAGATTTGGTCAATCCGGACAAGCTCGAATTGGTCAATCTGAACCAAATCGATTTGGTCAATCTGGGTCAGCTCGATCTAATGCAGTGCAAGCCGCAAATCAAGGCGCTGGTGTCCCTACTTTCACAACAGAACAATGGGCTTCGTTGACTGCTTTGTTAGAGCAACAAAAGCCTACTCCGATTCCTGAAAAGTTGCAAGGTAATGTACAAACAGGGGAAGTTATCCTCGATACATGAGCATCTCATCACATGACCAGTGATGAGAGTATGCTCACTGACATGATTAGTATCATGTTTTGTCCCGTAAGTTTTGCCGATGGTAGTCAAGTTATGGCTACAAAGACTGGAAGTTTGAGATTAACTTCCACGATTACATTATCAAATGTTCTTCTTGTGCCTAATTTAAACTGCACGTTATTGTCTATCTCCAAGCTATTAAAGCAGACCGGTTGTTTTGTCGTATTTTCTGATACATTGTGTGTCTTACAGGACCGTTTTACGAGGACGCTGATTGGAGCCGGTGAGGAACGGAATGGTGTTTATGTTTATCGGGACGTGACAGTGGCGAGACGACACAAAATTAAAGCTTGTGAAGATGATAGTTTGTGACATCGTCGTTTGGGACATCCCTCATATGGTGTTTTAGGATTTTTACCTTTTCTTTCTGGTGTTACGCATAATTTTGAAAAATTTGGAGGTTGTGATATTTTTTTTGAGTCTAAGCAAACTCGTGAGGTGTTTTCGGATAGTTCTAATAAAGCTTCAGCTATTTTTGATTTAGTACACTGTAATCTTTGGGGACCATATCGTGTTCCATCTTCGTGTGGAGCTAAATATTTTCTCACCATTGTCGATGATTTTTCTCGGGCTGTTTGGGTACATTTACTACTTGAAAAAAGCGAAGTCAAAACAATTCTTCCAAATTTTTGCACTATGGTTAGTCGACAATTTGGAAAATTGGTTAAAATAATTCGTAGCGACAATGGTACGGAGTTCATTGGTTTGTCAAGATATTTTGTGGAGAATGGAATTTTGCATCAAGCTTCATGTGTTTCTACTCCGCAGCAAAATGGTCGCGTTGAACGTAAACACCGCCACCTCCTCAATGTCTCACGTGCGCTATTGTTCCAAGCGAGTCTTCCTATCAAGTTTTGGGGTGAGAGTGTCCTTGCTGCATCTCACTTAATAAATAGAACGCCTTCACGTGTGCTTCAAGAAAAATCACCTTATGAATGCTTGTATGGAAAAGCACCGTCATATGCAGATATCAAAACGTTCGGTTGTTTGTGCCTTACTCACAAGCTCTCTCATGATAAAGATAATTTTGGCAAGAGAAGTAGAAGATGTGTATTCATGGGGTATCCCTTTGGAAAAAAGGGATGGAAAGTGTATGATCTTGAGACAAATGAGTTCTATATCTCAAGAGATGTTGTGTTTGATGAGAAAGTTTATCCGTATGCACAAATTAAAGAACACACGGAGGTTGCGTCTCCGCCTCTGTATCTACCAAAGTCACCATATTTTGAAGAAGAAGAGAACGTACAAATTATAGAAGAAAGGGGGAGTGATGATGTACATGGTCTTGTTGAATCACCTACATTAATTTCGTCTCCATTTATTGCACCACCAATTGAAAGTCCACCTATAGTAAGTGAGCAAGCCACTGTCGGACCTGCTTCGCCAGAGCCCTTACTTGGCAGAGGTCATCGTCAGCCTATACCAAGCACTAAACTCAAAGATTACGTCACGTATAGCTCTACTTATGCTCCCGATAAACACACCACTTCTGCTCTTCCTGGTGTGCTAACAACGTCTTCTAAAATGGCCCAAGGTAAGACTCCGTTTCCCATTTCAAGCTATGTCACTGACGCTATATTTTCCGAGAAACATCAAGTGTTTATCGCAGCAATTACGGAGAATGTAGAACCTCGAAACTACAATGAGGCAGTTCGTGATCCAAGATGGAATAATGCTATGGGGGTCAAAATGGAAAATCTTCAAGATACGGATACATGGGATATAACGACATTACCAGAAGGAAAAAAGGCTATCAGGAGTAAGTGGGTGTACAAGCTCAAATTTAACGCTGACGGTACAGTAGAAAGATATAAAGCCAGGCTCGTGTGCTTAGGTAATCTTCAAGTCGAAGGTGAGGATTATGACGAGACATTCGCACCAGTTGCAAAAATGACTACCGTTCGAACATTGTTAGAAGTTGCGGTCGCAAGAGATTGGGAAGTGCACCAAATGGATGTGCAAAGTGCATTCCTTCATGGTAACTTAGAAGAAGAGGTTTACATGAAGATACCTCCGGAATTCCGTACAAATGATCCGCCCAAGGTGCTTCGTCTAAAGAAATCGTTATATGGTCTCAAGCAGGCACCTCAGTGTTGGTTCGCTAAGCTTACGAGTGCTTTGAAGAAGTTTGGATTTGTTCAATCATATTCTGACTATTCTTTGTTTACTTATATCAAGGGAGAAAAGTCTTTACGTGTGCTGATTTACGTCGATGATTTGATTCTTGCCGGGAATGACTTGGAAATGCTCACAAAGTTCAAGTCTTATTTAAGTAAATGTTTTTGAATGAAAGATCTTGGTAAAGCCAAATATTTTCTTGGAATAGAAATTGCTCGAGGATCTTTGGGAATGTTTCTTACACAAAGAAAGTATGCATTAGACATCATCACCGAAGCTGGGCTCCTTGGTTGTAAACCTGTCTCAACTCCGATGGAAATAAATCATAGGCTTCTTTCGGATGAAGGACCATTATATAAAGATCCGGTTAAATTCAGACGTTTTGTTGGACGTTTGGTGTATCTTCTTGTCACACGGCCTGACTTGGGCTACACCGTACATGTACTTTCGCAGGTCATGCATGAGCCTCGAGAAGCTCATTGGGATGATGTAGTGCGTATTCTTCGATACTTGAAAGGCTGTCCAGGACAAGGCATCATGTTGAAAGCGAATAGTGATCTTCGTGTTCGTGCCTTTAGTGACTCAGATTGGGCCTCTTGCCCACGAACACGGCGATCGTTGTCTGCATATGTTGTAATGCTCAGAAATTCTCCCGTCTCTTGGAAAACAAAGAAGCAGGATACAATATCTCATTCTTCCGCTGAAGCCGAGTATCGAGCAATGTCTGAGACTTTACGAGAGCTTCAATGGTTGAAAGGACTCTTGGTTGATCTTGGTGTTCCTCATACTGAACCGATGGAGATGTTTTGTGATAGTAAGTCCGCTTTATACATTGCTGCCAATCCTGTCTTCCATGAGCGAACAAAGCATATAGAGAAAGATTGTCATAGTGTTCGCGATGCAGTGCAAGCTCGACTCATTGTTACTCGACATGTTCGCACAAATGAACAACTAGCTGATATATTAACTAAGTCATTGGGAAGTTCTCCATTTTCTTATTTATTATCCAAGTTGGGCGTTTGCGATTTACACGCTCCAACTTGAGGGGGAGTGTTAAGATACGGTTTTAGAGTCTTCCATATATATCTCATATGTATTTAGTATTGAATATACGTTAAGTATATATTCTTGGTTATCAAGTAGCTTGGTTATCAAGTAACTTGGTTATCAAGTAAACCATGTGTATATATAGAGAACGTACGAGTATCAATGGAATAAGAACTTTTCCCATTCATCTCTCTTGTTTACATTAACAATGTTGTGTTTTTATTAAGAGACCTTCATGGGTCTTTACCATTAGAGAAAGAAAAAATTCCTATCTCTTCAAGAAATTCTAAAAACACAATTATGCAAAATATATAATAAACTAATTGGTAAGACACCCTCCCACATCTCCACCATTGCACATGCTCTAAAAGCACCCTCATTGCTCTAATATTTTTTGTTTTTTAATTGGTTACATACCTTTTTAGGTAGAGATGGTCTAAGGTTCTTCTTTAAATAAAACTTATCTCATTAATCTCTCTGACATGTATGAATTTATGTTTATGATATCGATGATCTTCTCCAAGACGTGGTATTAAAGAAATTTCCATGTGATTTTGCCGACAGATTCGATTCGATTCGATTCGATTCGATTTGTAAAATTAATACTTGAGAAAATTCTGAGGGAACAGAAGATACCCACCTAGTCTTATCGTGGATTCAACTAAACGTAGACAAAGTGTTCGATGGAATGCCTAAGAGAAGCCCAATGAGTTATGTGGAAGTATGAATACTCAGAATCTGTTTCGCACACTATGGGTATGGAATTCCAACACGCTAATGAGCTGACTTTTTTTGAAAAGATTTTGTCTTGACATCATTTTCTTTTACTTTAATCACAAGATGAGATTTTTCAAATTTTTAATTAGTTTATTTCATTATTTTGTACAGATTCTATGGCTCATTTCATACGTGGAGTTTACGTGATATTAATGTATGCGTAAGTTTGCTTAAGTTATATAAACAAAGACTTTGCTAGCTTCTTTGTTAATGTGAATTAAGTTTGCTTCTTCTCCTTGTTGTTTAAGTTCCTTTGGGGTTTTTATATGACAATGGCTCAAACAGGTGCTGATGACGACAAGGCAAAGTCCCTGGAGGTTGAGTTTGGTTCTGGTAATGGTGTTGTTGATGATGACAAGTTGCTTCGGTCGCAGTGGGCTACAGTTGAGAGATTACCAACTTTTAAAAGAACTACTACTGTTCTATTCCAAAGATCAAGAAATGAAACGTCAGATAAAGGAAGAGTCATTGATGTTACTAAACTTGATGCTGCTGATAGACACTTGTTGATCGAAAAGCTTGTCAAACAAATCGAGGCTGATAATCTCCATTTACTCCGAAAAATAAGGAAGAGAATTGACGAGTAAGCCACTAAATGCCTCTAAATTTCATGTCATAATCTCTGTTTTTGGTTTCTGGTTATAGTGTTTTTATATCTTGAGCAGTTGATGATTCCATGTGCATGTTCGTTACCTTTTAATCCGTTGTAACATGTGTAATTGACTAATTGTAGAGTTGGTATAGAGTTACCAAAGGTGGAAGTGAGGTTCAATGACCTTTCTGTTGAAGTGGAATGTGAAGTAATTCATGGAAAGCCTATCCCAACTCTTTGGAATACTATCAAGGGCATACTATCTGTAAGTACCATCAAATGTATTTGCTATGTCCATCTGGATATGGAGCGCTTTGCCACTTCCATCTTCTTTGCTTAATCGTCTTTTGGCTGTGTGCCTAACGAAGATTTGATGGCTTTTACAGGAACTCATTTGTTCAAAGAAAGAAACCAAGATAGGCATCTTGAAAGGCGTGAGCGGTATCGTCAGGCCTGGAAGGTAAATTATTCTAGAGGCAATTCTCTAATCCCTTGCGCTGCAAGGAAGAAGAAATGAAGGGTGATCGGCTATCTTGTTTAGTGTTTCGTTTCTTGCAAATATCATCATTGAGTTCAAAAAGTGTATTGATATTTCTTGCAGAATGACTTTGTTGCTGGGTCCTCCTGGTTGTGGCAAAACCACTCTGCTTCAGGCACTTTCTGGAAGACTTGCCCCATCTGTAAAGGTTTGACCAAAACATTAAAAACATAAGCTTGTTCATATCAAATAGTAAAAACAGAAGCTTGTTCATAAGGTTTGATCACAAGGGTTGTACTTTTCAGGTTGGAGGAGAAGTACGTTACAATGGTTGCTTACTTTCAGAGTTTATTCCAGAGAAAACGTCGAGTTATATAAGTCAGAACGATCTGCATATTCCAGAGATGAGTGTGAGAGAGACACTCGACTTCTCAGCGTGCTGCCAGGGGATAGGAAGCCGTATGGGTGAGGACCAAATTTCTGATAGTTCATTCTAAATAGAGGATATTTTTACGTATTGAACTCAATTCACATTCAACAGAAATCATGAAGGAGATCAGTAGAAGGGAGAAACTCCAAGAAATCGTTCCAGACCCTGATATAGATGCTTACATGAAGGTAGCTAATGAAAGATTGAACTTTTTTCTTGAAACACTTTCAAAACGTAAGAAATCTCATTTTTTCCTTTGCCTTTGCTTTGACAGGCTATATCTGTTGAAGGTCTGAAGAACAATATGCAAACTGACTATATCTTAAAGGTATGCTGTTTCCAGGGTCACTTTTTTATAATCATGTGACCATTTATCCGCGTGGTCCATTTAATATAAATTTGTCAATCCATCTTGCAGATCCTGGGACTCGATATCTGTGCAGATACACGAGTTGGAGATGCCACGAGACCTGGAATATCTGGTGGCCAGAAGAGGAGGTTGACAACAGGTACTTTCATTTTCTTACAGCCATTTTCAGTCATCTGATCAGTGTGTTTAAATATCTTTGTCAACTACTGTAGGGGAAATCGTTGTGGGTCCAGCTACAACTCTGTTCATGGATGAAATATCAAATGGTTTGGATAGCTCAACTACGTTCCAGATTGTCGCATGTCTCCAACAGTTAGCGCATATAGCTGAAGCCACTATAATGATTTCACTTCTTCAGCCTGCACCAGAAACGTTTGAGCTTTTCGACGATGTGATTCTTATGGGGGAAGGAAATATAGTTTACCATGGTCCGCGAAATGATATATGCAGATTTTTTGAAGATTGTGGATTTAAGTGTCCCGAGAGGAAAGGCGTTGCTGACTTCCTCCTAGAGGTATGGGAGTAAATTGATTATTATTTTCATATCTGTTCGATAGAAAACCTTATCATTCACATGCTTCTGCTACAGGTTATGTCTAGAAAAGATCAAGAACAATATTGGTGCCACAGAGACCAGCCCTACAGTTATATATCTGTTGATTCATTTATTAAGAAGTTTAAAGAATCTAATCTTGGGTTGCTGCTAGAGGAGGAACTCTCAAAGCCGTTCAATAAATCTCAGACTCGCAAAGATGGTTTATGCTCTAGAAAATACTCACTGGGTAAATGGGAGATGCTTAAAGCTTGCTCGAGGAGAGAATTTCTTTTGATGAAACGGAATTCGTTCATCTACTTATTCAAATCTGGCCTGGTACATTCCTTTTCTCTGCCAAGGTTTCTTTATCATTTACCATTGTATGTTAACTTTTTTCTTTATGCAGTTAGCTTTCAATGCGATAGTCACAATGACTGTTTTTCTACAAGCTGGAGCTACGACAGATGCTCCACATGGGAATTATCTTATGGGTTCTATGTTCACTGCTCTCTTTAGACTTCTTGCCGATGGACTTCCAGAACTCTCTTTGACTATCTCCAGATTAGGAGTGTTCTGCAAACAGAAAGATTTATACTTCTATCCTGCTTGGGCCTATGCAATTCCTTCAATTATCTTTAGGATACCTCTTTCGGTTCTCGATTCATTCATTTGGACATTACTGACATATTATGTCATTGGTTACAGCCCCGAGGTTGGAAGGTAAATAAATTTTATTTTAAAGATACCTTCAATGATAAAATCCAAATTCAGTTGAGTAAACTGCTTCTGATGGCAAATGTTACTGTCCTTCAGGTTTTTTCGACAGTTTCTTATCTTATTTACATTCAACCTTTCCTGCGTATCAATGTTTCGCGCTACAGCGGCAATCTTTCGCACATTTGTTGTTTCCACATTCATTGGAACTATTTTTGTGTTGGTACTCTCATTATTCGGAGGTTTCGTTATTCCAAAATGTAAGTTTCTGTTTCTTTTATCAAGTTCTGAAATATTATTTACACGTACATGCAATATTATTATCATAATACACCAAGCATGAATTTGCTAAATATTGCATATAAATCACTTAGGCGCCCTTCTCTTGTAACTTGTAAGCAAGTTTAATTGTCGATTATATAACGATGCACTTGTGAGGATTGGTAGGCATCTAGTATAAGATTCGTTAATGGACCATTTATAACAGTAGTATATCTTTCAGCGTCCATGCCTGCTTGGCTGGGATGGGGATTCTGGCTTTCTCCATTGTCATATGCTGAGATTGGTCTAACCACAAATGAATTTTTCGCTCCAAGGTGGACAAAGGTAACGATTCTTCAGAAAGAGTTTCACACAAATCTAGCAACTCTAGTTTGCTGATCCACTTTATATTTTGCAATAGTTAATATCTGGAAACACTACGGGCGGGGAACAAGTCCTAGATGTCCGTGGGTTGAATTTCGGTAGTCACTCTTACTGGACAGCTTTTGGTGGTCTAATCGGGTTTATATTGTTCTTCAATGCTCTCTACGTGTTGGCCTTGGCGTATCGGAATAGTAAGTTCACCACACAAAACAATAAAAGTGACTATATGAAATTACTGACAAAATTGTCTCTATATGTTAAGATCCACAAAGGTCCCGTGCTATTGTCTCTCATGAGAAGAACTCTCACCGCTCAGTAGAAGATTTTAAACCCTGCCCTGAAATCACTTCCCGAGCTAAAACAGGTATCTCTTTCATATGTCTATTTTTTTGACAGGTTAGTGACCGCCATCAGTTGTGACAAGTAATCTTTTCACAGGAAAAATTACCTTGCCTTTCAAGCCCCTCACTGTCACATTTCAGAACGTGCAGTATTACATTGAGACTCCTCAGGTAAACATTGTTTAATATCAGTATGAATGTTTTGAGATACTTAAATTTTCAAAGAGAACACAAGTTTACGTGTGACTCACGTTCCTCCTTAGGGAAAGAAGCGACAGCTTCTCTCTGATGTTACAGGCGCATTGAAACCCGGAGTTCTCACATCTCTGATGGGTGTCAGTGGAGCGGGAAAAACGACTCTTCTTGATGTCCTTTCAGGAAGGAAAACCCGCGGTTCCATCAAAGGAGACATCCGAGTAGGCGGGTTTCCTAAGGTTCAAGAAACATTTGCACGAGTATCAGGTTACTGTGAACAGTTTGATATTCATTCTTCTAATATAACAGTGGAAGAGTCTTTGAAATATTCTGCTTGGCTTCGACTCCCCTATAACATCGATTCAAAGACCAAGAACGTAAGTAACCCCACTTTCAAAAAGAATCTACAACAAGAAACTTGCAGCAATTTAATCTGACTATATTCTGGATCTGGCTTCAGGCACTTGTCAATGAAGTACTCGAGACAGTTGAGCTTGAGGATATTAAAGATTCCATGGTGGGACTCCCTGGAATTAGTGGTTTATCCACAGAACAACGCAAGAGGCTGACTATAGCCGTGGAGCTTGTTGCTAACCCTTCCATTATATTTATGGATGAACCTACCACAGGGCTGGACGCAAGAGCCGCCGCCATTGTTATGAGAGCTGTGAAAAATGTTGCAGAGACTGGGAGAACAGTTGTTTGCACAATCCACCAGCCGAGCATAGACATCTTTGAGTCATTTGATGAGGTAAATCACCTATTTACACATTATCTAAACTTTGACGTCCTTGAAAGCATCTTAGTTCCTTTAATTTCAGCTGATCCTGATGAAAAATGGGGGACAACTTGTCTACTATGGTCCTCTTGGACAAAATTCAAGTCAGGTTATAGAATACTTTGAGGTCAGTTTCTCTACAATACTAGAATGGTTTTGTCTGCTCTTGGTTTTTGATTCCATAAATAACTTTTAGAGTACAATATATTGACAGAGCATTCCTGGAGTTCCAAAGATCCAAAAGAACTGTAATCCAGCCACTTGGATGTTAGACATCACTTGTAAATTTGCAGAGGAAAAACTTGGAATTGATTTTGGACAAGCATACAAGGATTCAACTCTGTATAAGTGAGTCTTTATGAAATCCTCGTAGTATTTGCATGTGTGCGTACAAACTATTGTTCTCTCAGTACTGGCTGTTCATTTTTTTTCTTGCAGAGAGAACAAAATGGTGGTTGAGAAACTGAGTACTGCGCCTCTGGGATCGGAAGCTTTGAGCTTTCCTTCGCGTTTTTCACAAACTGGTTGGGGGCAACTAAAGGCTTGCCTTTGGAAACAGCGTTGCTCATATTGGAGAAACCCTTCACACAATCTTACTCGCTTAGTCTTCATATTGATCACCTCTACGTTATGTGGCCTTCTATTCTGGCAAAAAGCTAAGGACATGTAAATTTCCGCTCCCTATTTCGAAATATGATTGTGTGCAATTAAATTTTGGAGTCACCGTCTTTCTTATTTGGGGGTAAAGCTCGAACTAAAGTGATTTAGTGAACATAACTTCTCATATTTTGAGAATGTCCTGCCTTTTGAATAGAAGAATTTTTAGTTTCGTTTATGATATGACATGCATGTTTGCTGAATCTGCGTTTGCTTCTGTTCTGCAGAAATAACCAGCAAGATCTTTTCAGCATATTTGGCTCAATGTACTCTATAGTAATCTTCTCTGGAATCAATAACTGTGCAACAGTGATGTACTTCATTGCAACCGAACGCAATGTTTTCTACCGGGAAAGGTTTGCACGGATGTACTCCTCATGGGCATATTCCATTTCTCAGGTTAAAATTGTTTCCCTTAAAACTTTTTTGCCAACTTAAGGAAATCAAATCTTACAGCGAATCACTAAGGCTCCCTCCACTAATTCTCTAGGATTAGCATTCACTGGCTACATGATCCAGGTATTTAATGTTTTGCAGGTCCTTGTTGAGGTTCCATACTCACTACTCCAGTCCCTTGTATGTGCGACAATCGTATATCCAATGATCGGCTACCATATGTCAGGTTACAAAATGTTTTGGAGCTTGTACAGCATTTTCTGCTCGTTGCTCATTTTCAATTACAGCGGGATGCTTATGGTTGCTTTGACGCCTAACATTCACATAGCATTGACTCTACGCTCAACTTTTTTCTCCATGGTAACTCTGTTTGCTGGCTTTGTCATTCCAAAACAGGTAAGCCCCCTTCTATCTCATGCCGTTTTTACATACAGCCAACGATCCAAAGTATATGTCATGGAACCTGTGGTCTAATAGACTTATTGCATCAATAATCAATAGGCTTAGAGATGTGTCAGGTCTATGATAGACCTTCTATCACTTATATAAAGAAAGAAATTCTTGTGCCTTGTATTGAAATGAAGATTCAAAATGTATATTTTTTTCCGCAGAAAATCCCAAAATGGTGGAAATGGATGTACTACATGAGCCCGACATCGTGGGCGTTAGAAGGTTTACTGAGTTCGCAGTACAGAGATGTCGAAAAAGAGATAATAGTATTTGGAGAGAGGAAGAGAGTTTCAGCTTTCTTGGAAGATTACTTTGGTTACAAAGATGACTCATTGGCTCTTGTAGCGTTTGTTCTCATCGCTTATCCCATTATCGTAGCCTCTCTTTTCGCTTTCTTCATGAGCAAACTCAATTTCCAAAAGAAATAGAAGCTATTCTTACGTCACCATCAAGTTTCTCTTATGTTATCTAAGAAATGGCTGATTATTGATAGTATTTTCAAAGCTCTGATTCTTCAAAAGTCTCGGTTTTCAGTTTCCTCGATATCTATTAACACGGTTCCATCTCAGATTTAACAGGTTGCTGCTTAGTACAGTGTGGATATTTTCTGGTAAGGATAATCTATTCCTTCGTTTTATTCGATCTTGATCTTTACCTTTCTGAGAAAACAGAGGATTTTAATCTTTAAGTAGGACAAGTTTTAATGAATTCCCAAGGCTAGTGGTATATCAGAACTGGAGAATGAATCAGAGTATCCAACCATTACATTGTTGTATGTATGCTGAAAAAGTAAAAGTTTCAGAGTTTTGACTCTTTTAACTGTGTACCTTATAACTTGAGCCATCAATTTTGAATATCTTGTATTCAATTACAAGTTTGATTTTTTTCTTTTGCTAATTTGATCTGTAGACATACAAAGGCATCTTTTAGCAGCATGACTGTTTTGGTTCGATAATTTTTTCCAACCCTAGTCAAACGTTAAAACGTATTCTTGGCGTTGACTTTTAATCAGCTCTTGGATTTAAACCCAGAAAAGCCGATTCTGGTCAAAAACAATGATCGATTATTGAAGCAGATAGAAACTTCATTGTAATCTGACGGTTTTTATGTATCATGCAAAATCAAAAGCTTTTACTGTAAGAACTGATTCCTGATTTATGGAGACATGAATTAGTTCTTACAGTAAAAGCTGATGAGACAGGAACTGATTCCTATCTCAGATGTCAAATCAGGATATTTCTTCAGAGGCGGCTCTTGGTTTTGTTTGTTTCTTCAAAAATATGGTTTTGGTCAAAAGCGTTGGACGAAATGCCTACGTAATGATTGTAACCCCCACATGTTTCTTGAAAGTAACGCCATTTGCTTATCTTCAATGCTCCATGCTTGTGGGGACTTTTCACATTAAGACATTTGACATCTTAAAACCCACTTGGTTGTCAGATTTTGTTTGCAAGCTTAGTTTCTCTAACTTGTAGTATTACTTGTTATGTAAAGTAGAGTCCTTTTTGGGTTTTGGGTTTTTTCCAACAATGACAATGCCTCAAACAAGTGGAGATGAGAAAGACGAAACGTTCGAGGTTGAGTTTGCTCGTAGGAACAATGAAAATGTTGTTGTTGATGATGATGATGATCAGTCTCAATGGGGTTATATTGAGAGATTACCAACATTTGAAAGGATCAGTTCTGTTCTGTTCTGTAAAATAGATGAACAAGGTAAGAGAGGAGAGAGACGACAAGTCATGGATGTTTCTAAACTCGAGGATCTTGATCGACGTCTCTTTATCGATGAGCTCATTAGAGAAGTTGAGAATGATAATCTTCACTTGTTGCAGAAAGTAAGGAAGAGAATTGATGAGTAAGTCATGCTTCTTGATTATTGTTTATATGTTCTTACTGATTAGAAATGTAAATGCTAATTAATCACATGTTTCGTTGTAGGGTTGGGATCGAGTTACCAACGGTTGAAGTGAGGTTTAGTGATCTTTTTGTTGAAGCAGAGTGTGAGGTAGTTTATGGAAAGCCAATTCCAACTCTTTGGAATGCTATTGCAAGCAGATTATCTGTAAGTGTAACTCAGTTTCTATAACTTGTCTTTCTATTTTTCAGTTTTCATTTCTGAGATTTTAATCGTTATAATAATGGTGATTTTGAAAGAGATTGATGTGTTCAAAGCAAGAAAAGAAGATACACATCTTGAAAGGTGTCAGTGGCATCATAAGGCCTAAAAGGTAGTTTCTTGAAAGCTTGAATGTTTGTGCTTTGTTTTCAAGAATGATTGTTTTATTGAATTTTCTTGTAGAATGACTTTGCTGCTTGGTCCTCCTGGTTGTGGTAAAACCACTCTACTACTCGCGCTATCTGGAAGACTCGACCCTTCTTTAAAGGTTTGGCCAAAGAATGAATTGTTAACACGCGTATAGTTTATCCAGAAATCATATGGGTTGCTTCCATTTTACAGACTAGAGGAGAAGTTAGTTACAACGGTCACTTATTCTCGGAGTTTGTTCCAGAGAAAACATCGAGTTACGTAAGTCAAAACGATCTGCATATTCCAGAGCTGAGTGTAAGAGAGACACTCGATTTTTCCGGATGTTTTCAAGGCACAAGAAGCCGTTTAGGTAAGGTCCAATTATACATTTCTCGGTTTCCTTTTGCTGAGCTCTTGTTTTGTTGTTGACTTGAAAATCACTGATACGAAACAGAAATGATGAAAGAGATTAGTAGAAGGGAGAAACTGGAAGGGATAGTTCCAGATCCTGATATAGATGCATTTATGAAGGTATAATACTTATACGAAATAAAAATCCTGTTGAAACATGATTTGTTAAGATAAAAAATATACGGAATTCGACTTTTGATCATCACAGGCAACTTCGATTAAAGGTTCAAAAACTAATATGCAAACTGACTATATCCTAAAGGTAATGATGCTTTAAAAGTTGTTCTTTCTCTATTAATTCTCCTTGTATCAGAAGTTAGTTATTGCATTTGTGTTTTCAGATACTAGGACTTAATATCTGTGCTGATACACGCGTTGGAGATGCTTCGAGACCAGGAATATCTGGTGGCCAAAAGAGAAGATTAACTACAGGTACTTGACTTATAACTTTCACAGTGGTTTAGGATCTTCCTAACAGATTTTCATATTTTTGGTTTATATATAACTGTAATCTACTGTAGGTGAGACCATTGTAGGTCCAATAAAAACTCTGTTCATGGATGAAATATCAAATGGTTTGGATAGCTCAACTACATTCCAGATTCTGTCATGTCTCCAACAGTTTGCAAGACTATCAGAAGGAACCATACTGGTTTCATTGCTTCAGCCTGCACCGGAAACGTTTGAGCTTTTCGACGATGTGATTCTTATGGGAGAAGGAAAGATAATCTATCACGGTCCACGGGAATATATTTGTAATTTCTTTGAGGACTGTGAATTTAAATGTCCAAATAGGAAATCTGTTGCTGAATTCCTTCAAGAGGTATGAATATGATAGTGATGGTATTCTTGGTTCATTTTCAGATCTATCTTACACTCTTTTGCTGCAGGTTATATCAAGGAAAGACCAAGAACAATATTGGTGTCACAGAGACAAACCATATGGTTATGTCTCCATTGACTCATTCACAGAGAAATTTGAAAAGTCTGATCTTGGGGTACAACTACAAGAAGAACTCTCCAAGAGATCTCAGACTCAGAAGGAGGCCTTATGCTTTAGAAAATACTCACTTAGTAATTGGGAGATGTTAAGAGCTTGCTCAAGAAGAGAATTTCTTATGATGAAACGAAACTCTTTCGTTTACGTATTCAAGTCTGGACTTGTAAGTGTCTTATTGCCCAAAGCTACTAGCTATTACTAAGAACTTCTAAACCTTTTTACATTTTTCTGCAGTTAATTTTCATTGGCTTCATTGCAATGACTGTTTATCTAAGGACTGGGTCTACAAGAGATGCGCTTCATGCTAACTATCTTATGGGTTCTATATTCTTTTCTCTCTTTAAACTTCTTGCTGATGGACTTCCAGAACTCACATTGACAATCTCGAGGATTGCGGTTTTCTGTAAGCAAAAAGAGTTATACTTTTATCCTGCTTGGGCTTATGCAATTCCTTCAGCTGTTTTAAAGATACCGATATCATTTCTCGAAGCATTTCTATGGACGTTACTGACATATTATGTCATTGGTTACAGTCCTGAGATAGACAGGTACATGCTTACAATGGTGAATTCAAACAACCAAATTTAAGAAATATCTCTATTAATCAAATTGTTTTCCTTCAGGTTCATTCGCCAATTCTTGATCTTCTTTGCTTTGCATCTTTCATGTATATCAATGTTCCGTGCTATAGCTTCCATCTTCCGAGATTTTGTTGTTGCCACAACCATTGGGACCATCTCTATAGTGCTTCTCTCATTATTCGGAGGCTTCATTGTTCAAAAACGTAAGTTATTAGTTGCTTGAAATAAAAATCTATGAATCCAATGGTTTCATTGTAATAGTTGCTCAGTTATTTTTTTCAGCCTCCATGCCTGCTTGGCTTGAGTGGGGATTCTGGTTATCTCCATTGTCATATGCTGAGATTGGTCTAACCGCAAATGAATTTTTCGCTCCACGGTGGAGAAAGGTAATGAATTCTTCATATGAATTTCAAAAATTTCAAGCTAAGTTTTAAGTTCATTATTGATACTTACCATTTTTTTTGTTAACTGTTAGCCAACATCTGAAAACACAACTTTGGGGGAACAAGTTCTAGATGTTCGCGGATTGAACTTTGGTAATCAATCTTACTGGACTGCATTTGGCGCTTTGATTGGATTCGCATTCTTCTTCAATATTGTTTTTGTGCTAGCCTTGACATTTCTAAAGAGTAAGTTCAAATTAGATGTGTATATAAGATGTGACTTAAAAATGAAGTTAGTATATACAATGAGGATTGATATTTTCTGCAATTTCAGCTTCACAGAGGTTTCGTGCGATTGTTTCTCGTGAGAAGAACAAAAAAAGTTCAAAAGAACAATCAAGTTCTAAAATTTCTTCCCAACTCAAAAAGTCATTACCTTTCAAGCCCCTAACTTTCACATTTCAAGACGTCCGATATTTCATCGAGGCCCCTCAGGTGTGGAACGAGTATCGAAAATCAGTTACAAGTTTTCATGAACCCTTTTTCTGACTCTCATTTTCTGTTAGGGGAAGAAGCTGCAGCTTCTCTCTGACGTTACAGGCGCATTCAAGCCCGGTGTTCTCACTGCTCTAATGGGTGTGAGTGGTGCTGGGAAAACAACTTTGCTTGATGTTCTTTCGGGGAGGAAAACCCGCGGTGACATTAAAGGACAGATCCAAGTAGGCGGTTACCTTAAGGTTCAAGAAACATTTGCGCGGGTTTCAGGTTATTGCGAACAGTTTGATATTCATTCTCCAAATTTAACGGTCAAAGAGTCGTTGAAATACTCTGCTTGGCTTCGACTTCCTTCTAACATCAGTTTAGAAACAAAGCGCGTAAGTAATTATTTGGAAAATGAAATTCTTCCTTCCTTTAGCTTCATTGGCTAAGTACTTTCTTGATTTTGCTTTCAGGCAATAGTCGAGGAAGTTCTTGAGACGATAGAGCTTGAGGAGATTAAAGATTCGATAGTAGGAATCCCTAGAGTTAGCGGTTTAACAACAGAACAACGGAAAAGACTAACAATAGCTGTGGAGCTTGTTTCCAATCCTTCAATTATATTTATGGATGAACCAACCACAGGACTAGATGCAAGAGCTGCTGCAATTGTAATGAGAGCTGTCAAGAACATCGCCGAGACTGGTAGAACCGTTGTTTGCACGATTCACCAGCCGGGGATAGATATCTTTGAAGCATTTGATGAGGTAAAACTCATGTAAATAACATTATTAAGTCTTGATCTTGTTTAAATTACATTATGTGACACTTAAATTGCAGCTGATTCTGATGAAAAATGGAGGAAAGATTATCTATTATGGACCTCTTGGACAACATTCAAGAAAAGTTATTGAATACTTTATGGTCAGTTTCTATATAATACTGAAAACTATTTTCATATAGTATGTTTTCTTCTCTCTTTATTAACAACCAAAATTTTCAAACTGTAGAATATTCCTGGAGTTACTAAAATGAAAGAGAACACTAATCCAGCAACATGGTTACTAAACATTACTTCTAGATCATCAGAAGACAAACTTGGTGTTGATTTGGCAAAAATGTACAAGGAATCAACTTTGTTTAAGTAAGTCTATCAACAAGTACTACTTTGTATGTTTTTTGCATGAAATTAATATTGTAAAATGTTCGTCTTTTTGGTGTATAGGGAGAACAATATAGTAATTGAGCAAATGAGATCTACTACATCTTTTGGATCAGAAGGATTAATCTCTTCTTCGCGATATGCTCAAACGGGTTGGGAACAATTCAAAGCGTGCTTATGGAAACAACATCTCTCTTATTGGAGAAACCCTTCGTACAATCTCACTCGCATCATCTTCATGTGTATTACTTCTATGCTCTGTGGCCTTCTCTTCTGGCAAAAAGCTAAAGAAATGTTAGTCTCTTCCACATTTGTTTTTTCTAGAAAAATTGCGATTTAGAAACGTTTTCAAACTTTTTTTTTGTTACCTCTCTTCTTTGCAGAAACAATCAGCAAGATCTTTTCAACATATTGGGCTCAATGTTCACTGTGGTTCAATTCTCTGGAATAAACAATTGCTCAACAGTGTTATTCTGCGTTGCAACCGAACGAAATGTCTTCTATCGCGAAAGATTTTCCCGTATGTACACCTCGTGGGCGTATTCACTTGCTCAGGTTAACACTTTCTCAATCAAAACCATTAAAGGAACAAATAAACTAAAAAAAAACTCGGCGTTGTCATTGAATTGAGGCCTTGAGTTTTGTGCAGGTGTTGGTTGAAATTCCGTACTCGTTATTCCAATCCGTTGTATATGTGATAATCGTATATCCTATGGTTGGTTATCACTGGTCAGTATACAAAGTGTTTTGGAGTTTCTACTCGATCTTCTGCTCGTTGCTCATCTTCAACTATTTCGGTATGCTTTTAGTCGTGGTGACACCAAACATTCACGTTGCTTTTACTCTTCGTTCGTCTTTTTACTCCATCGTCAATCTCTTTGCCGGTTATGTCATGCCAAAACCTGTAAGTCTCTCTTACCTATTTTAGTTTCCAAAAGCTCGATTACATGAGTTTCGTAAAATCAGATATGAGATTTTGTTTGTTGCAGAACATCCCGAGATGGTGGATTTGGATGTATTACTTAAGTCCGACGTCGTGGGTTTTGAATGGATTGCTCGCATCACAGTATGGAGATATGGAGAAAGAGATTTTAGCATTTGGAGAGAAGAAGAAAGTTTCAGCTTTCTTGGAAGATTACTTTGGTTATATATATGACTCTTTGACTACTGTATCTCTTGTTCTCATTGCTTTCCCCATTCTCTTGGCTTCTCTTTTCGCATTCTTCATTGGTAAACTCAATTTCCAAAAGAAATGATTTTGACATTTGGTTATGAAAGAAAAGGAAAGCTTCCAAAATTTATGAACAAAATGTTACATTTGTGCCAAATAAAAACAAACGCAAATGACTCTCGCATAAGCAAAAACTTTGTATTGAGAAATCATATACACAAGAAAGACCTGAGGTTCTGTTCTTCTCCTTTGGTGGAAGATGCAAAATCGTATGGTCCGAACTCGGGTCTTTTAAGAGACACTTTACGAAGTTGGTCAGGGAGATATATCTAATCCAAGCTACAAGAAAATTAAACAATAGCTTCTATTGAGCATTTAGTTCTCCTACACACAGATCTTGTGAAGCACCAATTAACCATTTACCTTAGATTCCGTGTTAGTTTCGAGCAACAGAACCATATGACTGGCTCGGGCTTTGTTTAGCTGATATTCTTGACGAAAACGGACTACAAATGATAAATGCTAAGCTTTCATGGCGATTAGCTCATCCGGCATGCATTGCCTTATACTAATAACCATTGATTTGTTATACGGCGACGAGATATCACAGCATTGGCGTCTGGGAGGATTCATCTGGCAAAAAAAAAAGTGAATTGTTGGGGCCAAACTGAAGGTTCTTTACTGAGAAGCAAGGGATATATAAAAATTATACCTTTTCAACATCAAGTTCAAGCTTACGAGAGAGAACTCGGATATGTTCTAAACGCTTAACAGCTTCTGCTCTGTGACAATTTCGGATACTATGAAGGTTATAGTTACTCCATGTTCCCTCAGTTCCATCTGATCCTACACTGTTCATGAAAAAGACAAGCGGTCTCGCACAATGGTCCCTGGGATATTCTCTTGTACTGAACATATAGTTGCTTTGCACCCCTGACCCTCTCCTCCATGTAGAAAATGTCTTTTGAGCGGTGAGAAGATCTGGAAGTAGTTTATTCCCTTCGTAGACTTGAATCGCGTAACCCCACACAACCGAAACAGTCACTGTGTTCAAAGAATCATAACACACACTCTGCTGCAAAATCCTTCCGGAATCAAAACTCGCAGCTTTTATCAGATGAGCCACTGATTCTGTCCGATTCATTTTCGGAAAGAACGGATCAACTGCATCCAAGTGATGAAGCGATACTAATGGAGATAACGGGTGCGCACTTAACAGTCCGAATAAGTTCCCTCTTACATCGATCTACAAAAAGAGCAAGTATATTAACTACACTATCCAATATCAACCAAATAAGGCAAGAAATGTAGTACTTTGGTCACTAAGCTAAACTTTCCAAATACAGAAACCTTTCTTGTTCAGCAATCAGTATCAATGTTGCAACTAATATAGTAAAAATTCAAAATGTTAGAGAAAGATTCATCCATTTTGTACCTGATGAAATCCAGGTTCATGAGTTAATGTAACACCAAGCTCAGCTAAACAAGAGAAGATCCTTGAATCACTTCCATACATATGTGAATACCTCATCAAACAAGAATCCAAAACCTTAGCTAAAACCTTAGCAAGCGAAGCACTAATAGCGAATCCTCCACCACCAAACGCCATATCAAACGAATACCTAACGTTCTGATCATAAAACTCCGAATTACTTCCGACGTAATACCATTTCCGGTGATCGTACTTTGACAAAACCGTCACCAAATTATCCACGAAGAAGACAGTATCATCATCACCGAAAATAAACCACCGTACATCTTTCTCTCCCAGATCCACCGTCTCTTTAACAACACGAGCTACACGAATCGCCGATCTGAGACCACCAGGGAAGTTATAAGGAAACCTAGAAACGTCGTTAGATACAATTACCGGAGGGAGAGTACCATCGGACTCGAATCCGGCTCGATCGAGAAACACGACGGCGCGTGTAGACTCAGGAGAGTACCATAGACGAACGTACGAGCTACGACGGGGCCAAGAGTCGCGAGAGGCGGCGATCGAGAAGAGTAAGTGACGACGGCGAGTGGAGAAGACGGAAAACGAACGAGCGATCGATGAGATTTGCTCGCGACGGAAAGTTCCGAAGGAGAAGAAGATGTAGATGATGAAGCAAAAGGTGAGTAATAAGAAGATGATGATTCTGACGCGAGCGGAGGTTAACGACGGAGATTTGGACGGAAAAAGCATCTCCGGCGAGAGAGAATCGAGTCTAGAGAGAGGAGATGAATCAGGTCGTCTCTTACGTCTCGTCTGATTCATTTTCTTCTGAGTTTTTTTGTTTTTTTTTTTTTGTTTCAGTCGACGGTTAGGTTTCTCCGGAAACTAGAAAGGCGAAGTTGTCTTCTTCTTCTACAGTGAACTGTATTCGGGTTCACGGGTCGGATATTTCGGGTTTGGGTCGGGCTGTAAATGTCGGACCTTTTAGATAAGACCGAGGGTTAGGTAGATGCTCTTTTGTGAATTACCTAGGGGACTGACATTACGAATTTACGAGTGAGTTCAGTAGGGTTTTGGATAGAATGTTATTTATTACTTTGACGAGTACTCTTTTCAAAGAATTTCTTTTTTTTGAAGGTAAATAATATAAATCAAATACCATAGTATCAACATCATTAATTTATAGAATTTGTATTGTATATGATATGGAGGGAGGTGATTTTTCTTTTCATCATTTAAGTTGATTTGCTTAATAAAGAGGCATGTTTAAAATATTTTCAAAGGTGTCATGTTTATAATTCTCCTATCATTAAATCTTTGACATATTAGCTAACAAAGACATAATGATATATGGGACAATGCAAAAATGCCACTTTTGAATTATCTTTTACAAACATGTCATTCTTGAATTATTTTTTTTTTCAACATGCCACTTATAAATTTGTTTAAAAACCTTATATCTCAAAATTCTCAATCTTTTAAATTTTTTTTTTATTCCTAACAAACTTTAAACCCAAAAAACTAAACCATAATATAACATAATTAACTCAAACACAAATGATTTAAAATTTGAAAAAAGTAATAGTGGCACTTTTGTAAAGTGATATGTCAAAAGTAGCATTTCTTGAAAATTCTCATGATATTTGACGCAAATACTCAGAATAAACATATATTAATGATAGATAGGGAGTTATTTATTTAATTAATGTGTTAAACTTCTAATATTATTAGTATTTAGCCAAATGTAGTAGATATATAAGTGGGCTCATTGCTATCTTACCTAACACAATTGTACCATAGGTCAAATTGAGTTTCGATATAAGCATATCAAACCATCATTTTTTGTGATCATGAAAAAAATCATCGATTTACATATTATATTTTGTGAAGAATATTGTCCCACATCGGAAGTGCGAATAAATCTGAACAAATATATAAGGGACTTGGGCCTCTCCACTCAAAGCCAATTGTCAATGAGTTGAGAGGCTCAAGTCCCTTATATATTAGTTCAGATTTATTCCCACTTCCGATGTGGGACAATATTCTTCACATATTTTATGTTATACTTAGAAAATATTGAAAACTCTAATATATATGAGGCCAAATTGTTTAATGAATGAAAGTATATATGATATATATAAACACCAACTCGATATACTTTTTCAGTCTTGCAAACTTTTTGTTTATTTTGTAACTCATATACTATTAATCATCAAAAAGTATATGAAAAGCATAACATAATGTTTTGTTTTTTTCATGAACATAATATATCAAAAAAATATATATACCTCTGCAATAATTAAACTGGTTATAGGCATGGTTAGATCCTATGTTTAATAGTTTACTGTTACTTGTTGGGTTTCTAGAACTTCATGATAAACGACTCCACACCCTCCTCGCCTGATAACTTTTAGGAACTTGCTTGTGCTTCTCTCAACCTCTGCATAGCGGAGCTCACGTTGCATTACCAAGACTGGGTTATGAGGAAAATGAGTTCCAAATTCAAACTTGCGTATTTATAAAACGAATAGAAAATCGGTCCATTACGAGCAACGTAATTTTGTAACTTTGATACCTTGACCAATCTTTAGCAACAATGTTGAGATCTGCAACAATTAATGAGGACAAAACAATTGGTAGCTATTTACAATTTGAAACAAATAAGGTGAAATTAATGTGCCTTCATAGACACATAATCAAAAGTAATTTCAGATCTCTGATGTATTAATAACAAACAGCCGAGGCTCCACACTATCAACCTCATGGCAGATATGAAGTTATTTAATCAACTTATGGTCAAATTTCTAACGTTATTATCCTACAAATAAAAAAAAGTTGTTCGTGGAATGAAATCTTATGGTAAGTAAATAATCAATTCTTTGTCCCGTTGAGGAAACAAATAATGGTATTTGATGCAAACACTAACTATAAACTACATTACATTATGGTAGAGCTGAAGTTATCTTATCGATTAATGGGTTTACTATTTGACGCTAAAACATTCGTATGATAAATCAAATTCAACTTCAAGAAACAACTGTATAGGAAATCATTATTGTTTTATCCATGAAACAAAACATTGATTCCATTTATTTCATAGTTTTCAAGACCTTTTAAGTACATAAAGAGTTTGGTCTATATATTTTGTTATACCTACAAAGTCTTGAAATATGTGATATATGTGCGGTCAAATTGACGGAAAATATACATTGTACTTAAAAATGTGATTTGTTTTTTTTTTTTTTTCCTATCTTTCAAACTGTTTTTTCATATCATTATATTTCATCATATAATACTAGTCATATAATATTCATCATATATTCCAACATAACACAAATGTTTTTTCTTCTCACAGATGTTTATATATAAACATTCGTACGTCAATAACTTTTTCTTTAATTGTCTTTTGACATAGAGTAAAAAAATTTAGTTACTAGGTTTTTGTAATCTTTCATTTGATTTCTTGCAACTTGAAAGCACAAATTAAATTTTCAAACAACATATTGTTAAACTCTCTATCTCTACTCTTTTAATATATGTTATTCTTTCAAATTCATTTCTTTTGTTTTTTCTGAGAAAATCATTACATATCTAGTAAGAATATTTTTATTAATCTACATTGATGATATAAACTATTTGAATCTTCAACATACACGATGCGTATAAACAGGTAAGAAATATAAATAACATTTGTATTGATTCTACTACGCTTAGTGTTTATGGGTATAACTACAAATGTGAAAAGAGTTTTGAAGAGAATCCTAACTTTCTAAGTGGTTGCAAAGTATACTTAAATGTGTTATATTCCCTTCCACTGATATATTTACTTTGACATCTATTTTTCTCATCTTACCAGACATGGATGAATGCAAAACAGAGAATGAACAATCATCATCAATTTCATCAACACAATTAAGTTGTTTGTTGTTCGCCTAAATTTTTGATGTGACCAAATTACATAATAATCCGTATATATTAAGTAAGTTGAACGTTTGAGATTTTAATATTTTCTCTCGAAGAAGAAAAATATTATAATTCGAATTGTTTGAGTTATACACTAAATCTAATTTTAAATATTCTCTCTCGAAAAAAATTTAGCCAGGTTGAACATACAAGATATAAATATGACGAATGCAAATGTGATCAGGTTTTGATTTGATTGGATTTTATTTTTAGTCAACATGTAATACGAACTTGAACGCAGATAGCAATACAACGATACTATTACAAACTACTCAATAACTACATGGCATATTGATTTGATATGTACCCTATGTGAGAAAGGTTTTTTATTGTGATTTGAATAAAAAATATTGCCAAAGTCTAAGGTATATTGTTTCCGATCATGTATCGGAAAATTAAGATTGAGTTCAAGTTATTTCGAGCAAAACGTCATTCACTATTTTTTTTTTTTATCAAATGTTAATTGGTGAAATAACAACTTTGTGAGATATAAAATATGAATTGACATAATAATAAAAAAAAAGGTAAATGACAAAGAGAAATATAAAAAGATTGGTTCGCCCTTACTAGGGTTGGATATAGGTCAGGTACCGTAAGATTTTGAAGTATCCGGTACCCGACCTTAACAGGTATTTGAAAAAAAAAGCCTCGTACCCGACCCGCTAAAAGCGAGTACCCTATTAAACGGGTACCTTGTAAAAAATCGCTGACCACCTTACCCGATGATTATAATGTAATTTATTTGATAAACTATTATATTAAAAAATTTATATACCGAAAGATGAATAGTCACTACAAAAAAAAACAAATTTCGCTAACATACAACATATAGTTTAAAAAATATATATATTATAAACTTCAAAATTTAAAACTTGTAATGCTATCTTCCAAATTATAAGTGCAATTCACTGACATAAACGTTTATGTTGTAAGGATTTTTCAACTATTTATATGCTGATATTTTAAAATTCATTATCAAAAAAGAAGTTTTTAACTCCAATACTATACTATTATGTATCATATAATTTACTTTGTAATTAAATCTATCAAATATAAGTGATTTAGGATATTAGTATTACGGGCCGGGTAACAAATCGAGTAATACGACGGGTGATAAGACGAATAGTTAAAAAAAATTGATACCCGATACCCGATCTTTATCCGCAGATAATCGGATTATAGTACTTTTTACCCGATTCGGAGATGATGGGTATCCTTTTCTTCGAGATGAGTATGAGCCGGATAATAAAAAAAGGATGGGTAACGGGTATTGTGCCCAGCACTAGCCCTTAAAACTCATATTCATATCTTTGCAAAAGCGAAAAGTGTTGACATTAAAAAAAGAAAATAGATAAGGCAAAGCTAATGACAAAATAGTAAAATAAAGGTAGATAGCAAATATAGAATCGATATGTTGAGTAGATGTCACACTATATTAATATATTAGTCGAAGCTTTTTTCCTATGAACTTGAATCAGTTTGAGATCGACACGGTATTGATTTTGGTGGAGACAACTTAACAGACTCAAAATTCTAGTGACAAAGATGTTTCCCTCTCATAAATTTATTCTCTGTTAAAATATTTTACCTCGTGAAATAAGAAAGACCAAGGCAAAAGTGAGCAAATTGCAAAGCAAATAAAGGTGATAGTAATTGGATCCTAAGATTTATATAGCAAAAATAAGGTGGAGATTATGAAAATTGAGAAAGGTGATTGAGGGGTAGTACGAGAAACAAATTTAGAATCCTTACTCTTAGGAGGTTGCTCGTCTTTCTTATTCCGAACCTAAAGCAAATTGTGAACGCAGAAGGCAGAAGCTTCATCTGTGTTAGGCAAGAAGCTTCTTCTGTGTTAGGCAAGAAGCACCGAGACAACAGTTTCCCCATTGGTTGTGATGTTTAAACTTTGTTGTATGTATCAAAGATGATTTTTTCAATTTGGGTGTTTTACAATTATTCGATATGGAAGAAAATGAGTGAGAAGAGAATTTGGAGATAGTCAAATTTAAAGAGATGATTTGTTGTTTCGATTGTTGACCATGTTTAAACAAAATGGTTGTAGAAAAGGCGGTTTGGTAGAAGAGAACGGTTCAATTTTCAATTATGAACTTAATTAAAAACATTATGGCGGTTGAATAGTATAATTAAATAAAATTATGTAATGTAATTTAAAAAAAAAATGTAATGCATGTACGAATAGATATGGGAGAATTGCCAAAATAGGTCAAACTGATTTGTACAATGTTTCATTAGGATTTTGTGAGTTTAGAAATGACTCATTAGGATTATGTAATTCTAAATCCCAAATATATCCTTTATTTGATAATTTTTTAATTAAATATACTAATTTAAAATTCAGAAAAGGAAAAATGAATAAAATCATATATTTAGAAAATCTGAACAGAATAGAAAATCATTTACGGGTAGAAAAAAAAATCAAATAAGTTTATTTATATATTTTTAATAATTAACTAAAATAGATTAAATAAGCGTTAGTGTATAAAATATTTCAGAAATTATTAAAATTATAATTTTTAGAATTTAAAAGTTATTTAAAATTATTAGAATTATAGTTTATAAAAAAATTATTAAAAAAATACAGTATTTTTTTTGAAGTTTATAGTTTTAGAATTTTAAAAGTTATTAGTAAAGAATTAATTAAATAAATAAATAAGCTTATAAAATATTTTTTAAAAACGTTAATAATGTTAAAAATCTTTACGTAATATTTACAAAATTTTATTATATATTTACAAATATTTATTTTAGGAAATAAAATATCCACTCCTAAATTTAAGGAGTAGATGGTTTTGTATTAGTAGAATCATGGGGCAGAAAGTACTATCTGCGTTTGGTAGAATGAGAGTAAGTGGTGGAAAAATGGTTCTTCGTGATTATAGAATGTTAAAAATAAGTAGAAACTTGTTTCTATGTTTGGTAGACTTATGTGACAAAGACAGAATCTAAATGCTACTGCAAAAATCAGCGGTAGAATGGAAACCTAGAATCATTTTTAACACATGATTTTCAACTTCAAAAAATACAAGTTTTTATACAAATGTACTATTCATTACATACTTATAATTTTTATATTTTTCAGATTTAAAAACCCTGTACTTGATTTTTTTGTTTTTTTAAAGAAAGGGCATTTTCGAAAAAAATTGACCAACTATGAGAAAGTCCTATTGACATTGTGCAAATCAATGTGGCCTATTTTGGCAATTCTCCCAATAAATATAGATTAGAATTTCAAAAGCATCTTATAATAATGTTTTTGATAAGTCTGGAGAAAAAAATCAGAAGCATCTTCCAATCTTATACTCCCTCCGTTTCATTATATAAGATTTTCAAGTGAATTTTTTTAGTTTCATTTTATAAGATGTTTTATTAGTTTCTATGCAGATTTTAATGTGATTTGATACTTTTGTCCTTATAAATTCTGTAGTCTTATATATGATTGGTTGAGATATAATTTTAATTAATTATTAAATGAGATTTTGTTTGCATTTATTTTTTTCTTAATTCTCGCAAAATAAATCAAAAAATCTTATAAAATGAAACGGAGGGAGTATTGAATGCATGAATCTATACAAAACATTACAGGTATAAAAAGATAAAACAAAAAACACATAAAAATATCACCCAAAAAAAAAATCTTAGTTTGTGCATCACTACTTTTTACATGCAAACGTGGAAACGTCCATATGTTTAGTGTGTTTGGAAAAAAATTTGCAACCACACAAACGACCATTGCAAACGCTTAGTCAAATTTTCCTTTTCAACCGTTTTGTAATCACTAAAACGTGTCGTCTTCAAACGTAAAGGTTGGTGACTTGGTGTCTACCAATCAAACCCTCCTTAATCCAAATACTCCGTCACAAAAACTATCAAATTTTATGTAGCAATCGATTCTCCCATGCACATACAAATATTATTACATATATCATCATCTAATTTCTTATTTTCGGATACCTTGGAAACACACATATCAAACATTCAAACAAAACAAAAACGTAACATACATACCAAATTAACAATATATTATACTATATACAACATTTTGGAACTTAGTCATCGTCAATCCGCAACGTTATCTAGCACGTCTTGAATAAACTTTCGCAAAGCCACCTTGGAAGATCCACCGTCCGTTAACGCCACGTGACATTTTTCAGCCATCTCCTTCACTCTCTTCCTAACGTCACTCTCTTCCTCCATCAACCTCCTTATGGCTCTCTCTATATCCTCCGCCGCAACAACCTCCATTCCTCCGGCCAAAAGATCTCCATTGAAGTACTTCCGAATCTCCACCGCTAATCCAAGCTCCTCCACCATCTCAAACGCGTTTACTTTCTGCTCTGCGTAGAGCGGCCAAGTCGCCATTGGAACACCAAACCATAAGCTCTCAAGCATCGAGTTCCACCCGCAATGAGTTACAAATCCTCCTATCGCTGGCTTCTCTAACACCGCCACTTGTGGAGCCCATCCGATTATTTTCCCTCTTTCCGATGTTCGATCCAAGAACCCTTCTGGTAAAACCTCCTCAAGATTAGTGAAATCACGAGGACGCTCTGTAATGATATTCCCTGATGCACGACGGAGTGACCAGAGAAACCGATGTTCGCTACGATCTAACGCGACAGCAATTTCTCTAGTTTGTTCCTCGTTGAAACCTCCCATGCTTCCAAAGCAGAGGAAAACAACCGAATTTTGCGGTTGCTGATCTAGCCACCGCAAAATCTCGGATTGCTTCTCATCCTCGGAACCTCCGTTCTCGAGATGCAATAGTGGTCCTACCGGATAAGCTCGAGGTAGATCATCACCACAACTACCACCGGAGAAAATTTTCAAAGCGTGTGGCTCAAGCTCATCAACTGTATTTACCAAAATACCCTTCGTCTTACGGAAATTTCTAGCTTGAGCTAGAAAGAAAGGTAACCAATCATTTGAAAGGAAGAGATAAGGAAGACAGTTCACAGGATAAGGACGAGTCAAACTCGGAAATTCCAACTCGGTGACCGAGTCATCCAACTCGCTGACGTTATACTTCTTCTCGTCGTACATTGACTGGATATGAAGCGTGATTCCAAGAAACGTAGCGTTCGATGTGTAAACCATGTAACTCGGAACATCAAATTCGTTAGCTAGTTCTATCATCGACGTACAGAACATATCCACGACAAATCCGGCAAGTTTCGGCGAGTTGGTCCGAACCATGAGCTTCTTGATTGCGTCTCTAACCTGTAGCTTTTGATTCTCAATGAAGACTTGAGTCGGTAATGGATCATCTCGGGTTGGTTGATCAGTGACGGTTATGGTTTCGTAGCGGAGGCGATCTTGAGTCGCCGTCATGGAGAGGGATTTGATGTAAGCGGAATCACCGGTGTCTCCTTGTTTAGAAGGAGGATAAGGAATGATGATTACGGTAAGGGAAAGACGGTGATCGCTTCCGACGAGTTGTTTTGCTAACTCGACCGTTGATCGGAGATGACCAATTCCCGGCGAAGGTATGAACACTAGCTCAATATTCATTTCGTTTGGTATATTCTAATTCTTCTTCTTTTGGGTTTTTGTGTGTTTAATTAGTAGAGTTATAAAGATGTAATTAGGTGTTGTATTGGGCCAAGTTACATGGGCCATTTAGTTTAATTGGGTGACTAAAAAAACCATATAATGGTCATTTTCCCAATAGATATGATATGAGTCATATGACTAATTCCCCGCGAAGGTATGAATAAAAAAACCTAAATAATGGAATAGATATGATATGACCAATTCCCGGCAAAGGTATGGATAAAAAAACCTAAATAGTGGAATAGGTATGAGTATGACCAATTCCTTTTTCGACGCTTAGGAGAGAAAAAAAGAGCGAAGAAGAAAGACCACGAGGAAGATGTGGAAGGTAATGAAAGAAATTCAGAAAATGAGAAAGCGAGGAAAATAGCAACGTCGGGACGACCATGGATGCTCCGTAGTGTATAGCAAGACGTTTAAGTGAAAAAAATTATGGTGAGACGCAAAGAAAAATAGAATTATCAATGACAAGAATGGCATGGTATAAAATTGAAAAAGAGATATCGGAGAAAATGATCTTAAACTCTCGAAATGAGACTAAAATATGAAAATAATTTAAAAATTGCTCTTAAGGAAAGAATATCATACATAGCTAGAATTCCTCATATGGGTACTCGGATTACGTGTGGTGCTTCCGAATGTTGAGGGATGCTTATTCGTAATGTGAGACAGCATTTGGGACGGAAATGAGTTACAAGCGACCTTACCCATTAAGTTATTCGGATCATTGTTAATTCAAATTCAAGTATCTCTAGAATTCGGTCTAGTAGACTTACTACACAATTAACGTTAAAAGATTTGTCTAAACTAAAAACACGTATCGTTACACGATTTGCCTAATTGGGGAAAAAATATTTTATCCTAAAATATTAGTATTTTACATCAAAAGCTTTCATATTTGCTAAATTCTCTCACACACACTGTGACACACATATATACCACTTTAATCGTGAACCATGCAAGTTAAGTTCCCTTTATCTTTCCATAGTAAACTTGTCATAATAAAATAAAAGGTTGACTACTTAACCACCACACAACGTCCAAAAGAGACACAATAATAAAGAAGAGATTGCCACCCCAAATTCAATTTGTTTCTCTATTCTTTAATAATTTATAACCAGTGGGATATTGAATCTCTAACCATTTCTTCTTCTTTTTCGGTGGTGAATTGTTCTAGACTAAACGAAAATACCAGTTAAATAGTGAAAGTCTGAAAGATGGTTATTGGCCTCTGGTGTTATTAGAGCTCTTTCATATTTTTGTATATGATACTATATAATACTTTAAAGATTTTCTTCTTTTTCCGATCCAAAGTGAAGATAGGTAATCAATCATGTGGTAAATGTTTTAGACAAAAATCATGAAATTTGAATAATTGATATTACTTTATGCTTAATAAATGAGACTATAATTTTTGTGTTTGTATTAAAACATGACCCGAGATTTAAAAGACTAAAAGCATAAAAATTTGTTCTCTTAACCTAAATAATGTTTACCTTCAAAAATGGGGAAAAATGCAACAAAAAACCCAAAAGAATATTCAATTCGACAAAAAAACCTCAAGAAATCTTGTGGTGCAAATTAAAACCCAACATTTTAGTTTAACGCAAATTAAACCCTAATATTTTTTATTGACGCAATTAAACCCCAACATTTTTTGTTGACGCAAATTAAACCCAACGTTTTAATTTAATACAAATTATATCTTATAATTAAATAATGTTAAACTATTAACAAATTTAAAGGCTATCTTGCAATTTAGAACAATGAAAAATAACTAGAAATTTATAATAGAATACAATAATAATGTATAGTTAGGGATAATTATAGATTTGAATAGATGATATGGTTTTTTTTTAACATGTAGAATAAAATTGATAATCATAAAAAAATCGAATAAGATAATAAAATCCAAAGACTTAACAGATTAAAGGATACTTCACAAATAATCAAAGAGCTTCTCGGGCAAGGGTCAATTTACAAACTAACCAACAAAAAATTAATAATTAAGAAAATAACAAAAATTAGCATAGGTGGCCAAATATAAACCATTGGATTTAGGTTAGATGTTAAGAGATTTTGTTATAGTTTTTTTGTGTGTTATTCTTGCCAATTTCCCTCTTGGGCAATATGATCATAGAGCCAAGCCGGACCTTCTAATGCGAGATACGGTTGAAAACGTCCATATCATGGATAACACTCTCGGCTATATCTCGTGCAATTGCGTTTGAGCTCAATGTTTCCAATTCAAACGTGCAGTACTCAAACTTAGTTTTTAGAACTTCTACCTAGCCCAATAGAAGACGATATAATTGGCTTAATTAAAAAAATTGGAGTTTAATTTGTGTTACATAAAAAAGTTGGAGTTTAATTTTGATATATCATGGTTTTTACCCAATTTAGACCATGATATAAGTCCAATATCTAGAGTCTTTGGTGTGTTTTGTATTTGTTTTAGAGTCTTTGCAGGTTTCTAGATGTTTGGAGCATAAAAGATGTTTACTGGAAGTTTTGGAACATTGCGGAAGAAGACGACGAATTGATCAAGTGGAATGAATTTCAGAGGCTGGTGTCGCTCGACACCACCCCTGGGTGTCGAGCGACACCCTCACGGATTCAGAAAAATTCAATTTCAGAAGTTTGCCGTTTTTGCCCAGAAGTTGCAGATGTTTACTTTTATGTTTCCAGTCGGTTTAGGACCTTTATAAATACGTTTTTAAGCCATTGTTTAGGCTTCATGCTTTATTTTACTGGATTCCTAGAGATAATCATTAATAAAATTATGTTTGCTTCTATGATTATGTATGAGTAGCTCCCTGTTAGGTTTAGGGTTATTCAAAGGTGTTTGATGATTTGCTAGATCTGATCTGAATTGCATAGGATTAATATCTTTAGAAAGTTTTTCATCTTGTCTTGTGATTAATGCTGATTTTAGATTCATGACCTGAAATCTGATCTTAGGATAATTAATAGAAACGATAGTTTTATTGATTACTTGATCTAGACTTTGATGAGCAAAATTCATTTTCGCAAAAAAAATTGGTTTAGGGTGTGAACAATTGGACTTGAACTTTAATGCTTGTTTAGATTGATAAGATTCTCAAAGAAATTTGGCTTTCTAGGATTTAGACATAGATAATCTCTGCAGCGAAACTTGATTGATTTTATATTCGTGTTCATGTTTAAGAACTGCGCTTAATAATCCTATCATTTATTTATTTATCTGCAATTCTGATTCACCTGCGATTTTCCTGTGCCTAGCTCCTTCTTTATTGATTTTCACAACCGTTTAATTGCTTTTATTTACTTGTCTTTTCATTCTCATCATCCTGCTTAGCTTAGTTCGTATATATTAATCTATTGTATTTTCCTGATTCCCTGTGGATTCGATCCTTAAAATACTACAATTGATCTCTTAATCTGAGAGAGAGTAGCTTAAGGTTAATTTGAGCTTATCAAATTTTGGCGCCGTTGCTGGTCTAGACCATTAGGTTTTTATTATTAGGATTTTGTCTAGGTATTTTTTTTTTTTTTTTATTTTGCTAGTTTCGTTCGTCTCTTTTTGTTTTGTGTTTCAAGTACATGCCTGATACTAGAAGCAATCAAGACAAGGAGCTAGTTGGTTTCAATCTCGAGGAGTTAGCACGTTTGGAACCTGAGAACAGGAAAGCAGTCAGAGAAGTAAGGATGGCTGCTATACCACCCGTCATATTGACTCCAGGAGATGATGGAGTTCTGCGTGATCCGGCAGGACTGAAGTATAACGTGCAAGGACAAAGGATGAATGACGATGGAACGGTGATCGTCGAAGAGAATCTAGCGATTCAGGCAGATGGTGTCGCTCGACGCCAACAACCTGTCGAGCGACACGACAAGTTACAAGGTGATGATCGACACCACCCCTTGGGTGTCGAACGACACTAGCTCTAAAATTGCCATAACGTTTTGAGGAACAAGGAGAATGCTGCGCGAGGCCGAACGCTAGTAGATTTCAACCGTCCAGAGCAGTTCTACGCTAATAGATCTGCAATCCGTCCTCCAGCATTTCAGAGGAACGATTTCAAGTTGAAGCCAACATACTTTTCACTAGTTACACAAGACCCATTATGCGGTCTTCCTCATGAAAACCCCATGGACCATATAGAGTGATTGGAGGATCTTGCATCAAGCATCAAAGCAAACGGAGTTTCTAAGGAATACCTATTCTGCAAGCTTTTCTTGTACTCTCTACATGGGGAAGCTAAGTATTGGCTAAAGACGCTTCCACTTGGCTCGTTAACTAACTGGGAGGATACGAAGAATGCTTTCTTAAGCAATTTCTTCGATGATGCAAAGTCCGAGGATCTGAGAGCGAAGATTGCCACCTTCAAGCAAGGAGATTTTGAGGCATACAAGGCTGCGTGGCACAGGTTCAAGGGCTATCAGAGAGACTGTCCTCATCATGGCTTCACGGATGCTTAACATCTTCTACAGAGGGATTGCATTAAGATATGCAGTAACTTTGGATGCAGCAAGCAATGGGAACTTCATGACAAATTCGCCATAAGCTGCCTTGAGACTAATCGAGAACTTGGCCAACGACAACAGTGCTAAGAACTTGGACTACGAGAGGAGCCAGCAGAAGCAAGACATCAGTGGTAACCAGTTTGCAGAAGTCACCAGGAAGTTTGACTCGATGCATAGTTTTATAGCTGGGAACAACTCTGTCCTGTTTGCTCAAGAGGTTGAGACATTTGAGCCAGAGGATGTTAACTACATCAATGGGACTGGATTTCAGAAGCAAGGCTATGATTCGTCCTATCAAAAGCCATATCAGAGCAACAATTATCAAAGGAATTATGGTTCTTCATCTTATCAGAAACCTCCTGAGCAGGACAATGAGATGAAGAATATGTTAAAGCAGATCCTGGAAGGACAACATAAGATGACTGTGAGCTTCAACGGAAAGATGGATACTATGTATCAGGATTTGGATGGAAAGATTTCAGCACTAAGCACTCATGTGAAGAAGCTGGATGTTCAGATCGCTCAAACCGTCGGTTCTATCAAGAGGCAAGAGGGTTTTCTTCCTGCTAAGACCGATGCTAACCCAGGATTATTTCGCAGAGTTCGACGAAATTTTTGGGACTGCAGAGCAAGTGTCGATTGACACCGATACTGAGCATCGATCAACACCTCTCGAATCAACTACTCGGAATGCAAAAATAGAGCTAGTGTCGATCGACACTAAGGAGAGTGTCAATCGACACCCCGTCTAGACTGAGCAAGATTTTGCGACAATCGCAATTGCTTTGGTGGAAAAGTTTTATAAGACCAAGCTTCTATTCCCCAGAGATAGGCGGTCCAAGCAGCAAAATGAAGAGGTGATATGCAAGAAGATGATTGACAAGGTGATGGTTGAGATGCCTTTGGTCGATGCAGTAAAACTTTCTCCTGTGCTTAGAAGATACGTCAAGCAACTTACAGCAAATGGAGTTAGTCCTGAGGAAGGAGCTTTCCTAACCAGAGATATCAGAGCGATTCTCTTGAATACTACTCCGGTTCCTAAGAAGAAGAAGAAAGACGTCATGGTCTCAGAAGAAGTTAGTGCTATGATTCAGAGCAGGATTCCTGTTAAGCTACCAAAACCAGGAAACTTCGTGCTTCATTGTTCAATTTCAACAGGGCAGTTTCCTTATTCTCTTTGTGATTTAGGATCAGGAATTAACTTAATGCCATTGTCTGTTGCTATTGATCTTGGGATGACTGATTTCAGGGCAACTAGGATGTCACTTCTTTTAGCCGATCAATCCAGGAGATTCTCAAAAGGAATTCTAGAGGACGTGCCTATTAAAATTCAAGACTATTTGATCCCTACAGATTTTGTGGTCTTAGAGTATGATGATGAGCCTAAAGATCCTTTGATTTTGGGACGATAATTCTTAGCAACCGCTGGTACTAAGATAAATGTGAGGAAAAGAAATGTCAAACTTGATCTAGGAGATGTGATCATGGATTTTGACATGGAGAACACGTGAAAAAAGTCCACCATTGACGGCCAGACTTTTTCTATGGAGATTTTAGAGGATGAAGACTCTAAGGAGTTTGATTTTAGTCCTTCATCCGAGAAAAGGTACGAATCGCCTGAACTTAATTATGTATCTCCTCCATTCATCAAAGATTTAAAATGTCAAAAAGCTGTTACGCGCTCATGCAAGCATCGAGTTTCTTTTGCAAGTCTTGGTTTTTCCTTTGATGAATCTGCAGGACCACCTAAGGCGCATAAGGAAAAGGCTAATCCAGCTAAGGCAAGGATCAGAAGATGTTTAAAACCGTTTGCGACAATGCGCATCATCATTCCTCAAGAGCTGAAGGATAAAGGAGAGATAATCATTCGAGAAATGCTACAGAAAACGCAAAAACTTTTCCCTGGAATCATTCTATGGAAGAGTGCAGATCCTCCAGATATCTAAAGTTCCTCAAAATAGTCAAGCTACTGGACCGAAAATAAGCGCTGAGTGGGAGGCAACCCACTAGTAAGTATTTTATTTTTCGTTTTAAATTTCTTTTATTACTAACTTTATTTTTAGTTTAAGTGTTTCAGAAAAAAAAAATACGGATGAACAGTGGATCGACTTACTGGTCGATCAGACCAAAAACATGGGTGTCGATCGACACCCTTACCAAGTGTCAATCGACACCACCCCCATCAGGTAACAAATTCATTCGTTTTTTCAATCTATTTTGTTTTTAATCTATTTTATTCACCTTCTTCAGGCTTAATAACACTGGGGACAGTGTCGTTTAAGTCTGGGGGAGGTAGTTGCTAACTATGTTTTCTATTTTGAGTTTTTTATGAGTCAGTTTTTCAAATTTTCAGGTCGAAACTCCCTTTTCCACTTGCTTTGAACTACACTCAATGACCATTTCCAATGCAAGTTGACTGGTTTTACTGAGGTGGGTAACTAGAAGTGGATCGGTTTAACGGAGCAAGTTCATATTTCTGGAGAGTGCCAGAAAGATGTTGCATACCCCGCCCTAATGAATCTCTAATCTCTTGTCTTGGGTGTTGGTAATCGTGGACTTGATTCCTCTTTCAGCACTAGCAAGGTTAGGATAAGCTCTTTTGGTTTTCCCTTAACAGAAAATAAAAATTCTTAGAATGAAAAAGCGAAAAGATACTCACGACCCGGTCTTCCACAAGAAACCACACTAGTGTAGGCCTTATGACCCTGTCTCCCACAAGGAACAACAGTAATAAGAGCTATTCTAAGACTACATAAGCGATCCTCATGACCCTGTTTCCACAAGAAACAATAGTAATGGGTTGAATCCTATGAAACCATGAAAATGGACAGAATAATCTAAGGGAAACGAAAAAAGGAGCTGTGCAGAAAAGTGTTTAAGTAAGGGAAAGAATCTAAAATGTCAAGCGATCGATATTCCCTCGATGAGACCGTACCTAATTAATTAAAGGGGTTTGCGACTGAAAGTCTGAGATTCTCTAAGGGGTTTGGAATCAATCTGGAGAACTGCTAAGCTTTTAGGAAAACATCGAAGTATCACCGGATTAACTTTGCAAAGTATGTGGTTCCTAAAGGAGTGATAATATCTGTTTTGCTTAGAGATAAGCAAAAAGCTAAGTCTGGGGGAGTTGATATATTATAGTTTTTACCCAGTTTAGACCATGATATAAGTCCAATATCTAGAGTCTTTGGTGTGTTTTGTGTTTGTGTTAGAGTCTTTTGCAGGTTTCTAGATGTTTGGAGCATAAAAGATGTTTACTGGAAGTTTTGAAACATTGCGGAAGAAGACGACGAATTGATCAAGTGAAGAATAAATTTCAGAGGCTGGTGTCGCTCGACACCACCCCTGGGTGTCGAGCGACACCCTCGCGAATTCAGAAAAGTTCAATTTCGGAAGTTTACCATTTTTGCACAGAAGTTGCAGATGTTTACTTTTATGTTTCCAGTCGGTTTAGGACCTCTATAAATACGTTTTTAAGCCACTGTTTAGGCTTCATGCTTTCTTTTACTTGATTCTTAGAGATAATCATTAATAAAATTATGTTTGCTTCTATGGTTATGTCTGAGTAGTTTCCCTGTTAGGTTTAGGGTTATTCAAAAGTGTTTGATGATTTGCTAGATCTGATCTGTATTGCATATGATTAATATCTTTAGAAAGTTCTTCATCTTGTCTTGTGATTAATGCTGATTTTAGATTCATGACCTGAAATCTAATCTTAGGATAATTAATAGAAACGACAGTTTTATTGAATACTTGATCAAGATTTTGATGAGCAAAATTCCTTTTCGCAAAGCAATTTGGTTTAGGGTTTTGTGAACAACTGAACTTGAACTTTAATGCTTGTTTAGATTGATAGGATTCACAAAGAAATTTGGCTTTCTAGGATTTAGACATAGATAATCTCTACAGCGAAGGTTGATTGATTTTATATTTGTGTTCATGTTTAAGAAATGCGCTTAATTATCCTATCTTTTATTTATTGATCTGCAATTCTGATTCACCTGCGATTTCTCTGTGCCTAGCTCCTTCTTTATTGATTTTCACAACCGTTTAATTGCTTTTATTTACTTGTCTTTTCATTCTCATTATCCTGCTTAGCTTAGTTCGAATATATTAATCTATTGTGTTTCCCTGATTCCCTGTGAATTCGATCCTTAAAATACTGCAATTGATCTCTAAATTTGAGAGAGTAGCTTAAGGTTAATTTGAGCTTATCAAATTTGCGTTAAATTAAAAAGTTGGGTTTTAGTTTGCACTACCATTTTTGTTGGGGTTTTTTTTCGAATAAAAGATTCCTTAGGATTTAATTTGCATTTTTCCCTAAAAAGTGTGGATGGAATTTAAACTTGAGAATTTGATCAATTGTCACATTTGCGTATTCCATCTGAATCCACTAATTTTATTAGAATTTAGCTCTCATAGACCATCTCCAACGTGTAGAAAATTTAAAGATCTCTAATTTCTATTATTTTATTAGTTTTCATTTAATTTAATTATAAGAAAAGTAAAAAATCAATCATATACTTACAAGTGGCTAATGAGGTTCTAAAAAACTTAAAAAACAGTTTTTTAAGTCTCTTAATAGAGATATGTATCTCATTTTCTTTCTTGCTTTTTCATTATTTTTTATTATTTTAATGTTAAAAAATCAAATCACATGCCCTTGTTGGAGGTGCTAATTATAAACACATCCTTGATGAGTTTGTATCCAAGACCTGGTTGGTCGATAACCATTTTCATATATAGATTACCTTTCGGCGATGTGATCTAAATTAAAAATTTGCATAGTCTACGTAATCATTAAATGTATTCGGATATTATATACTTTTTATAGACCACAGAAATATATAAAATACAAAAACAAAGAATGATTTATTCTAGAAGGTGATGTGCAATGCATCGAACATGAGGAAGAGAGATCGTCTGGTGGAAGCAAAAATTGACTGACAATTTTGTCCTTTAGAGACAATTTTGTCAAAACTATAGGTCAACACTTCTCCACGTGTACAACCTATTTAATTATTTTAAAAATATGTATTTCCTTAAAACAAAAATAACTTCTATATAAATCATAATCTTCAACACTAGAGAAATATATATAGAGTAAAGATGTGTAGAGGCATTGAGAGAAGACAAAGCAAACACGACGGAGGTTGCCAAAGACTATGCACGGAGAGAGTGGGAGCTCCGGTGAGTTGTGAGCTATGCGGCGATAACGCCGCCGTGTATTGTGAGGCAGACACAGCTTTCCTTTGTCGGAAATGTGATCAATGGGTTCATTCTGCGAATTTTCTTGCTCGAAGACATGTCCGGCGCATGATCTGTACGGTCTGTCAGAGATTTTTAGGTCGTTGTTTAGTGGGGGCAAATTCCGACGTCATTTTACCTCCGAGGTGAAGAAGAGAGTAGTGACCACAAAGTCCCCTTTGTGTTTCTTTAATTTTTTTTCTTCTTGTAATTAAGATCAATCTTGTTAGAATTTTCTCTTGATCATTATACGAAATTAAGTGACAAAAATATTCGACTTTCTATAAGGATTGGTAAATAAGGAATGTTTATTGGCTTTGGTATTTTAGTGGATTTAAAAATCATAACCAAATCATATGTCATTTAATTAATCATTTTAAAATCAAAATCACATTTTATTCATTCCTATGTATTTACTCAAACCAATAACAAGGAATTTTACTTAGAATTTAAGAATCCATAAACCAATAATGGTGGATTTTCAAAATTATGGAAATCTATTAAAATCTCATTCCCAATAACACCCCTTTAGTGAATTTGGAAGGATTTTTTATGTTAAAATTACAAAGATTCAATTTCATTAAAAAATCTTGTTATTCTCAAATACTAATCAAATACATTTACAAATCCTATATAGATTTTCAAATCTATTAAAATACTAAAACCAATAAACCCCCCAAGTCTAAGTTTTGGACCGGGATCTACCCAGTATTAAAAATAAATAAAAACGTTAACAAAGTCACAAGTTTGTTTATTTATCAATATTATGGATCAAAAGCCTAGTGGTAATGTATTAATATTGCACTTGTGTTATAACTTGAGTTATTTTAGTTTAGCAAAAAGAAAATAAAAAAAAACTTGAGTTTGTTTTTGTGAACGGTAGAAATAAATAGGAAAAAAAAGTTTAGGATAGACAAAAATAGGAAAATTGAGAAAATTCTTTGCGTTAAGAACCAAAAGAAAATAAAAAAAGGAAGAAAAGGAACCATTTGCGTTAGGTTACGAGATTTTAGAATTTAAATCTTATGGTTCTTCTCTCTGCGCAAGAAGTCGTTACTTCTCGTATTATCAGTGAATGAAAAATGAATCTAGCTTTGCGTGACGGTCCCCAAGATGAAAATGAATGACTGGTCGAAGAAAGGAATCATTATTTCATTATCAGTGACTAATCATATTCAAATGTTTCTCCAGATTTCACAAATCTTCCTTTCACTCGTTTTCTTGTATCGGCTCTAGCTTTCCTTGATGCGTACCTTATTTGCTTCCCAAACCTAAAAACATATCAAAATTGATATTGTTTCAAACACATGACATTGACGCTGTTTCTTAAACATCTCTGTTTTGCTAACAACGAATTTGTATACTTACATTCGCTTTGATTTCTTTTGTTTGTATCTCTTTTTCGCCTCGTCCCTCAACTTTGGATCACAACAAACTTCAAAATTCGATTCCCAAGGCGATTCTCCTATCATCAGAAACCCTGAAGAAATCCCGCAATCTTGGTAATCATTCGGGCTGCTTTCGCCCGTGATATTGGACATGGAAACGGACAAACTCGGAGCAACATTCCCGGATAAGGCAGGAAGCAACAGAGAAGGAAGGCCAATGTTCTTCTCATCCTGAGAAAGAAACATTATTAATATGTCACCGTATTGAAGAGAATTAATTTGAAACCTAAAGAGAGAGACATACCTCTAATGATTCTTCATTATAATGATAACATTTGGTATGATCAAATGAGGAAAATCCGATGATATCATCGCTTGCGTTGAAATTTAATGGTGCATCGTCCAAGTTAATCCCTTCGCATAAATCCAAACCAGAACATTCCTGTACTCAAATATAAATGAACGAAGAAAACTGTCTTATTCATCATAGCTTTAAACATTTTGGCAGATTACTTAAACAACACGTCACCTTGTCAATCACATTAGGAAGATTAGATTCAATCGATTCGAAAGGAGAATGCCCCTTTAGATCCTGAGTGTGTGTAACCATGGAATTCGATAAACCATCCCAATCTTCTAACTCCATCTTGGTACAAGAAACCAAATTTGAGATAGAAGGATCTAAAATTGAAGACCAAATCTTGGCGAAATCTTTTGGTGAAGGAGAGCCAGAGTAAGGGCTCAGACTCTCAAGTTTATGCCCTAAACCGGAACAGTTACTCGCGGTCCATTGACATTCTTGGCAAAGGGAAACCTTTTCGTTCAAACAATGAAACAAAGCGGATTGCGAGAGAAGCATTTCTCGCAAAGCAAAGATCGTGTGTGTTTCAAGGAGAGAGGATTCGCCGAGTGTACACAAATGTCACAGTTTAAACAAAGTTTAGCAGAATCGGATTTGCAATAAACCAATGCTTGTTCGGTTCCACAATAGTCACATCTAGCTTCCATAGCTTCTTCGAAGTAAAAACTTCAAAGAAACAATGAATAAAAAATAATGACCATTAGTGAGAGTGAAACCTAGAGAAAGATGATGTTTTGCTATGTTTTTATTCTATTGTGGGGGAATCTCCGGGATGTTTAAATATTTGTTTGTTAGATTTTGTGTTATTTGACCCTATTATTAGAAGTTTTAGGTACATGTTTCAGTTACTTGAGTGGCTCGCAAGAATTTAGTGTGAATTTTTCAATTTCGTACTTCCTACATACTCATTCAACCACGATTCTCGTACTTCCTACATACTCATTCAACATACGGATTCTTTTTATTAGGAGCAAATATCCTTTTTTAATTTTTTTTTAATTTCGTATTTCTATTTCTATTTCATTTTTCTTCACTTAAGATAGTCAAATAAGTATAATCATTATATTTTTCTTCTTAAGGTGTTTATAATTGTTTCTGTACTTACAACATTTTTTATATATCGCATGCGTTTGGTTCACATGAATATATACTATTTTGATTTTAATTCACATGACTACTTTTTAACTATGTATATACTAATTGGGATTTCCACCACGTGAGTAATCTGAAAGCGCAATTTTGATTGAGTTTTAAAATGAAGAGACTGAAGATGAAGACTGAAGATATATCAGTTCTGAGGTATGTTCTGTATAACTCAGGAAGTACATCAGGAAGCGATTGTGAAGCAATCGACGTGGAAAAAGATGGTTGAGTTGGACCAATAAATGGTGGTAGCTGAGCTGGACGACCTAGAGGAATCTAGAAGCGTTGAGGATCAGCTTGTAGGCGATTCACATCACGAAGTCTCATGATTATCTCTAGGAGAAAAATAAGGAGAGGATAGACTTGAAAAAAAGATATGAGTTTATCCTTAACTTGATTTGTGCTCATCTCTACGTGTATAAATAGAGAAGCACGAGCAAAATATTTGCTCAGACCAAAGAGCCACGAAATCCTAGGGGGATGTGGAGTTGAGGAGAGACTACCTCAGAGTCTACCTCAGAGTCTGCCTCAGGATTCGATTGGTTAGAAAAGTTCATCTAGAAAAGAATGGTAGGCATTGTAGTGCTTGATACCATACGCAATTGTAGTTGCAATCTTGTTCTAGTGGATTTGTTCTGGACTTGGTCCCGGGGATGTAGGAAACGAACCCCGTTAACAAACTTTGTGTCTCTTTCTTTTTGCACATTTGATGTTTATATTTTCTCATCTCTCAAATATAAATCTAGCCCAAAATCTGCATTTTCAATTGGTATCAGAGCAGGGTTCCCGTAGGGATTCATTCTTATTTCGGGTAGATCAAGGATTTGAGGCTAGAAAGTACAAATCATGATGTTATATGTTTGAGGGGGAGTTTGAAGATCACGAAGATTCATTTTGTGAAGTTTTGAGGGTGTGCAAGGATTCTAATACTCAGTCAAAAAGGGGGAGAATGAAAGCGCAATTTTGATTGAGTTTTAAAATGAAGAGACTGAAGATGAAGACTGAAGAGATATCAGTTCTGAGGTATGTTCTGTATAACTCAGGAAGTACATCAGGAAGCGATTGTGAAGCAATCGACGTGGAAAAAGATGGTTGAGCTGGACCAATGAATGGTGGTAGTTGAGCTGGACGACCTAGAGGAATCTAGAAGCGTGGAGGATCAGCTTGTAGGCAATTCACATCACGAAGTCTCATGATTATCTCTAGGAGAAAAATAAGGAGAGGATAAACTTGAAAAAAAAGATATGAGTTTATCCTTAACTTGATTTGTGCTCATCTCTACGTGTATAAATAGAGAAGCACGAGCAAAATATTTGCTCAGACCAAAGAGCCACGAAATCCTAGGGGGATGTGGACTTGAGGAGAGACTACCTCAGAGTCTACCTCAGAGTCTGCCTCAGGATTCGATTGGTTAGAAAAATTCATCTAGAAAAGAATGGTAGGCATTGTAGTGCTTGATACCATAAGCAATTGTAGTTGCAATCTTGTGCTAGTGGATTTGTTCTGGACTTGGTCCCGGGGATGTAGGAAACGAACCCCGTTAACAAACTTTGTGTCTCTTTCTTTTTGCACATTTGATCTTTATATTTTCTCATCTCTCAAATATAAATCTAGCCCCAAATCTGCATTTTCAGAATCTCCGGGATGTTTGAGTCATTGTTTGTTAGATTTTGTGTAATTTGACCCCTACAAATAGGAGTTCCAGGTATATTCTTTAGTTACTTGTGTGGCTCGCATGAATTTTGTTTTGATTAATAACGTGTAAATATTTTCTTTGCCGTACTTTCGTACATACCCATCAAACAGCGTATCTCGTACTTCCGTACACACTCATTCAACGTACGGTTTCTTTTTGTTAGAAACAAATAGCTTCTTCTTTTTTTTCTTTCTAAACATAAGTCTAGTTCGAAGCAATGCTTTTCGGAGTATTGGTTTAATGTCTTTTTTTTTTTTTTGATAAAAATGTTGGTTTAATGTGGCTTTGTGTTATTGTATTAACTTCCCATTAAATTAAACCCTTTTGTATTAATTTGGCTTAACTATGACTATCATGACATATTGACATGCATTTAAAAGAGATATTCCGCGACTCCGCATGTAAAAGAAACATTTCGCATATAAAAGAAACATTACTAATCCAAACATTAAGAAAATTGAAACTTAGAAGAGAGAAAAAACTTTTTTTTAATGAATGTTAAATTTTATTTTAAAAAAACATTGTTTGCATAAAAGTGTTATTATTATTTTTTTTTTGAAATTAATAGAACCTTAATTAATTAATTTGGAATGTAGTCGATTAAGGCTGACAGAGCGCAAGCCCCGCATTAAGACTCTCGTCGTAAACTTGGTCCCCTGCGAACCAGATAGTGGTAAAGCGATTTCTCATATATTTGTCGATATTTTCTGATAATAGCTATAGATGTATTTGGTTGTTATCCGTGTCTACGACAGTTACGTTCGTATTAAGAAGAGATTGAGTTTGCTCATGAACTGATTTGTAGCAAGCTGAAGTAGATATATCCAGCTGGTTGTATAGTGAATTCCGAGCAACTTTATTGCAAGGGTATACCAACTTTACTGCAAGAGAGCAAACGTTTTCTAGAGTGAAATCTTCGAAAAATCACATTTAAGCGGTGACAAGTGGTTCGCAAGAAATTTCTGAATAAAATCGTGTAAATGTTTCAATTTCGTACTTCCGTACACACTCAGTCAACGCTTACTTCCGTATACACTCAGTCAAAGTACGTTTAGGAAAATAAATATTTTGTGTTTTATTCAAAACATAATAAGACTAGTTCGAAGCTTTGACCAAAAAAAAACTATATATATATATATATATAGAAAAGACAAGCTATTCCGAATGCTATTGCTTAATGTCGGTTTGTACCGGAACCGGATCAGTTTGTATAGTTATTGTATCAACTAGACAACTATCAAGTATCACCTACTAGAAAAAGTCCATCCGTTGCGTGGAAAAAACTATTTACATAAATTTTAAAATTATTTTACTGTATATAAATGATATTTAAGAAATATTCTCACAAGTTATATTTTTTTTAAAATCATAATATGAAACTATATGATGTTAAGACAAACAATATGTTTTATCTTATTATTTATGTTTGACAAAAATAACCAATTCTTTGTAATTGATTTGAAATTAAATTAGTGATTTTGCTTATTTATATTGCATGAACATATAAAAGTAAATTGATTTTCAACACTTATATACAACAAAATAAGTTAATTATATGGGCGTTTTAAGATTTAGTGTTGAATTATAATTAATAAATAAATGGAAAGATTAACTTTGGAAGGTTAGGAATTAAAATTATGGGCGTTGCATGTATTTAAATTTGGTTAAACTAGAATTGATTCACAATTAATGGGGAAATTAATTTGATGCCAAAATTATTAATAAGCAGTCCATTTCGGAAACGTTGGGTTTGATCGTTATTAGTGTTATATAAACTTATTTAATTAAATAGATTCCACATTACAAAAACATAAAAGTAATTGGCATTTAAAAACATTTCCTACTTTTGTGAATGACTTTTAGAAAGAATTTTAGTAGTAGATTATATATCTTTCTTTCCGTGATATGTACAAACGTCTTTAACGGTCTAGTGGCTTTTTTACACTTAAATTACCAAGGTTTGTTGAGTTCAAATCCTAGAAAAAACATTTTAAACATTTTTAAAAATAAAAATTTGTAAAGAAAAAAGTGACACGTGTCGTCTTGTCAAAGGTTGTTAGCTTTTGTAAACCTTAAAATCTATACTATACTATATAAAAGTTGATGCTATAGCGCTCTAAAGACGTCCACCTAGGATTTTAGAAACCCGATTTGATTGGTCCACATCACAAGTTAACTTTTTCCCAATCCATATTTAATTTTTTTAAAAGTTTTTTAAAATCAAAAGTTATTATGTAAATCTTCCATAATTATATTATGACAATAAAGAAATATTATATTTATTAGGTTAATTTAGCCGACTAAAATTCCTAACCTAGGATTTTAGAAATCCGATTTGATTGGTCCACGTCACAATTTAACTTTTTCCCAATCCATATTTAATTTTTTTTAAGTTTTTGAAAATCAAAAGTTATTATGTAAATCTTCCATAATTATCTTATGACAATAAAGAAATATTATATTTAGATATTAGGTTAATTTAGCCGACTAAAATTCCTAGCCCTAATAAATTTTCTTATATATAGTCATGTTTTTATCCATTCTAAACTACTTTCCGGATCTCTATAATTTTTGTACGTTTGATACTTTACTGTCGAACGGATTATAAAATTTTGCTGTTCTCATGTTATGTTTAATGTGTCTTCATTATTCAATATTTTTCTAATGGTTTCTTTGTTGTGTTTTGTTTGACAGGTTCGTGGAAAGATGGATTCATTACTTTAATTTGGTGTACATAGGAAAGACGAGAGGCTAACTGTCATCGCAGCTTCCTCCTCCAATCTCGAAGGCGTTCAAATCTACGAAGACATGGTCTTAACAAACATGAAGCATCCTCTTCTTCAGAGGTAATCGTAGTGGCAATAGAGCCACAAGTTCCTTCGCCGAGAATAAAAAAGGGTACGGTTTGTGTTACCGCAAAGTGCAAGGATCGATCACTACAAGAAAATAAGCAATATTCCGACGGAATTTCCGACGGACGTAATATCCGTCGGAAATTTCCGACGGCATGCCGACGGATTTCCGAGCAAAATGGAACCGTCAGATATCCGTTGATTTATTATGACGGATTTCCGACGGTCACGGAAACCGTCGGTATGCCGTCGGAAATCCGTCGCCTTGTCCCGACGGCTTACCGACGGCAATAAGCTGTCGTAATTTTCCGACGACTTTCCGACGGTGATTCGACTTTCCGATGTCGGCAAAGTTTGATTGCTCAGCTCATACCGATGGAACTAATTCCGTCATAATTTTGTAACGGAGTTCCGACGGAATTTCGACGGTTTCCGATGTCGGCAAAGTTTGAGTGGTTACCATGTCGTTAGCGGTGGCTGATGGGATTGGTGGGGTGTTATGTCGGAGGTTTTTGACGGATTTCCGACGGGTTTCCGACGGATTACGAGTTCTATATAAGTTTCCACATTTCTTCATTCGTTCATAACACAATTTTAAAAAGGCAAAAAATTTGTTAGCGATGAGTTCATATTTTCGGTCTTGGATGGACGAGCCAATGATGGATATGGGCTCGAACTTATTAACGTCCGCATACGCTGAAGGTATATGCGAGTTCATGAATTTACCCAGAAATCAAGATGCAGCCAAAAAAGGTCAGGATATCAAATGTCCATGTTCTAATTGCTGTAATAGAATTAGTGTTGCGGTTCATACTGTTTGGAATCACTTATATAGATATGGATTTAGGGCGGGATATAAGGTTTGGTTTTTACATGGAGAAATCAATTATGAATATGGTAGTACTAGTACTAATGCACCTTATTTTCCGAATAGCATAGGAGAACGTACAACGGAAGTAGATGTTGGGGTAAGTACGGTTGCGATGGTTAACGATGCGTTTAGAGAGAATTTGCAGTCGGATGGTTATGAGGGTGATAGGGTTGAAGAACCTAATTTAGAATCTCGAAGGTTTTTTGATATGTTAGAAGCATCAAAGCAACCACTATACATCGGTTGTAGGGAAGCTCATTCACCGTTATCTTCTGCTAGTAGGATGATGAACATGAAGACTGATTACAATTTGTCCGAGGAATGTGTTGATGCATTCGCCGAGTTTGTGAAAGATGTTTTGCCAGAGGATAATCTTTGTCCAGCATCATTCTACGAGGTCCAGAAACTTGTTGCCGGTCTTGGTTTGCCCTACCAGATAATAGATGTGTGCATCGACAACTGTATGCTATACTGGAGAGAAGATGAGAACATAAACAAATGTAAATTTTGCCGTACACCACGGTTCCATGACACAAGTGGCAGAGTGAAGATTCCATTCAAACGGATGTGGTATTTACCATTAATAGAGAGGTTGAAGAGGTTGTATCAATCAGAACGCACAACTAAGGCTATGAGATGGCATGCGGAGCATAGTCAAGATGGAGAGATTACGCATCCTTCTGACGTGAAAGCGTGGGAACATTTTCAATCCGTATATCCAGATTTTGCCTATGAACGACGGAATGTATACATCGGCTTATCCACTGATGGTTTCAACCCTTTTGGAAAGCATTGAAGGAAATATTCATTGTGGCTGGTCATCGTAACACCTTACAATTTGCCTCCTTCTATGTGCATGTGGCGAGAGTTCCTGTTTCTCTCAATTCTAGTTCCTGGGCTATATCATCCAAGACGGTCACTCGATATATTCCTCCAACCATTGATCTATGAGTTGCAGATGTTGTGGGAGCATGGTGTTGAGGCATTTGATGTTTCAATCCAGCAGAATTTCAACATGCGTACGGTTCTTATGTGGACCATAAGCAATTTTCCTGCATACGGTATGTTATCTGGATGGACAACGCATGGAAGATTGACATGTTCTTATTGCCAAGACAATACTACAACATTCCAATTGCAGCACGAAAGGAAGACTTCATGGTTTGATTGCCATAGGTGTTTTTTACCGGCAAATCATCCATATCGTCGGTCTAGAAGACATTTCAGGAAGAATTTACAAGTGTTACATGGTCCACCTCCTGAGATAGATGGTTGAAGCATATTGGAACAATTATGAGATTTTGGTGCAGAGTGAACTCCTAAATGTGGGGGTAATGGCAATCAGCCCGTCGACGGTTGTGGGGAATATCACAATTGGCACAAGAAAAGTATTTTCTGGGATTTGCCTTATTGGAAATACCATCTATTGCGGCATAATCTAGATGTCATGCATGTTGAAAAGAATTTCTTTGACAACATCATGAACACCATTTTAAACGTACCAGGAAAGACAAAAGACAACTGGAAGTCTAGATTAGACTTTCCATTGCTTTGTTCAAGGGCATCTCTTCATGTTTTGCCTAATGGTAGATTGCCGATGCCTGCGTACCGGTTAGACGCTGGTCAGAAATAAGTTTTTTTTGAATGATTCAAAAAAATTGTAAAATTTCCAGACGGCTACGCATCTAATCTACGTAATTGAGTGGATTCGACGGAAGGGAAGTTTATAGGAATGAAGAGTCATGATTGTTATGTCGTGATGCAGCGTCTTCTTCCATTTGTATTTGCATATCTTTTTCCAGAACCAATCCACCAAGCAATTGGAGGTATATTTCGTACTCCCATTAGTTTATTACTACCATAATATTACTATATATGTACTAACTTGTTTCTTTTCGTTTATAGGAGTTGGTGCATTCTTCCGAGATTTATGTTCACGAACACTTACAGTCCACGGGATACGTAACTTAGAGGCCAATATCCCGGTTCTCCTTTGTAATCTTGAGAAGATATTTCCACCATCTTTTTTTGACGTTATGGAACATCTTCCTATTCACCTCCCACGAGAAGCAACCTTAGGAGGTCCTGTTCAATACCGATGGATGTATCCGTTCGAGAGTTACATGTTCCACCTGAAGAAAAAGGTTAAAAATTTGAGCAAGGTTGAGGGATCTATTGTTGCACAGAGCCTAAATGAGGAAGTCTCACACTTTGCCGAATATTACTTTCCATCAGAAGTTTGTACTAAGGCGAGATGTCTTGCCCGACATGATGATAGAGGTGAGAAAGCAGTCTATGCCTTGGTTTTTCCTGAGTTGTTTGCCAAAGTTGGTCGAGCAAGTGGAAAAGGAAAGAAACGCAAACTATCAGCACAAGAGGTCACACATTTGCATACGTATATCCTTAGAAATTGTGATGAAATTTTGGAGTACGAAAGGTATATCAGTTATTATACTAAATTTATGGAATTATTTGCCTTTATCTACTAACAACTGTTATGTTACAAGATCTACATGTCTCTAGCACATGATTACCATTCTGATAAGACAGATGCCGAACTTGCTGTCTTGAACAATGAAGAATTTCCGGGGTGGTTGAAATATCATGTAAGTTTAATATAATTACTTACTCTGACTTTTCCAGGTTTTCACGTTCATATGTTACTGATATATTACTTATATCATTTTTAGGTTTCCGAAAGTTTAGCAAGTGGTCAATCAATCCCGACATGTTTAGTGGAGTTTGTTCATGGCTTACGCAGCACCGCGACTTCATATCCCAAGTTTTGCACTAGGGGATATTCGTTTAGGATCCGTGAGGAAGGACGTCAAAGGTCAACTTCGGACTATGGTATTTCATCGCAATCAGGTGATACCATGTACTATGGGATTTTAAAAGAAATCTTGAAAATCCACTATCCAAGAATGTTGGACTTGAGGTGCATTGTGTTTATGTGCGATTGGTATGATCCATCCAATGGTCGAGGGGTTCGAGTTGACCCTCTTGGTGTTATTTCGATAAATTCAAGCCGGAAACAACAGTATTACGATCCATTTATCCTTGCGTCTCAAGCAGACCATGTATCAATACAATAATATGTTTACCTACGTACTCATACTTAAGGTTTGTTTTGCATGTATATTAACAATATCCACTATTTATTAATAGGTTTGCTACATTCCATATCCTCGAGTTGCCTATCGTACAGATCCTTGGATCATAGTAACTCCAATTAACCCGAGAGGAAAGATATATGGAGTTCCAGAACATGATGCTCTACAACCATCGAGAAGTATACAAATGTCACATATTGAGGAGATGGATAACATTGACCTTGTCGTTGATGTCACACATATCGGGGATTATCTAGTGAATTCAGACGAAGAGGAAACACGTGAAGAATTTGACGACGATTCAGACTCCATCCCTAGTGAAAGTGGATCAGAAGATTCAGATTAATAAATTATGAATAAATGTGTGCTTATGAATGTTGTGTGAATAAATGTGTGATTCAGACTCCATCTCTAGTGAAAGTGGATCAGGAGATTCATATTAATAATTTATGAATAAATGTGTGATTGAGGAGAAAAAATTTACAATATTTTGGCTTTGCTCATTGACAAATCCAATTGTGGAAGAAAATCTGAGTATTACGACAGACAAATAAGAAAACAATAAAATTGCTGACCACCACGGATTCGAACTTGGGTTTGATATAGTTTTAAAGGAAGCATAACCATTAATCTGGGGACGAATCTAGTATATCATTGACATTTAATAGTATATAAGCAATTCTGGTTACTAATTAACGATATATTTTGATTATGCAACTCCAATAAAATATTACATTTAATGAAACATAAAATTTAAAACAACTTAATACACAGGTAGAGTAAAGACTTGCAAAAATTAAACAAACAACGGTTATGGTACAAGTACATAATAGACAATATTTATTTACACACCATATGTCTGTATCCACTCCAAACTTACCATTGTTTAGAACCATTTAGTGATTTTCTTTCCCTTTTTTTCTTTGGTGGAGAATCTAAAAATCGGTCGCACAATTCACTTTGGATTGCATCAACATCTATATTTAAGTTTGGCTTTTCTAGGCTTTGGGTGAATTCAAAATCATAGTAATGATCCTTACATTCATTTGAAGTACTTCCACCGTAAGTATATGACGGTTCAGTGAATTGATATGGTTAGACGGCTTTGACAACCCGCTTCTGGTCAGGACATTCTGCCTGGTTATCGTATTTGTGATTAGGAAAACCGAACCCATCTTCATTTTTTGGAGTGCATGAATCATCTTCCCACGAGTATGTGGGTATATCTTTAGTGTATTTGTCGCACTGAGATGCCGATTCCGACGACAATTTTGGAATGTGGTGGATGGTTGGCGAGCACTGGCTGTCAGACACTATTGTTGATGTGGAATCTTCTTTATGGATTGGTGAGCACGTATCAAATTCCCACGAGTAAGTGGGAATCTCTTGAGTGAATTCGTCACAATGAGATTCGGTTTCCCACAAGTATTATGGAATATAAAAAAAATTAGCCTCGGATGTTGTTTTTGCGTGTTCATTAGGAGAAGTAGAAGACATTTTTTGTGTTATTGAGAGGTGTAGAAGATATACACTCCATCAGGTGTATTTATAGTAGAAGTTATATGTATGAACTGTCGGTATTCCTTCCGTATTACCGACGGAATTCATACTACACGATGTCGGCAAAGTTTGATTAGTCAGCTATACTGACGGATTTCTGACGGAGCTATGTTGTCAGAATTATGTAACGGATTCCCGACAGTTTCCGATGTCGGCAAAGTTTGAGTGGTTAATAAATCGTATGCAGTGACCGAAGGGATTGGTGGGGTGTTATGTAGGAGTGTTTTGACGGTTTTCCGATGGAAATCCGACGGATATCCGTTCTACATATGTTTCCACATTTTCTCATTCCTTCATAAAACAATTTCAACACAAAATCATAACACAAAAATATTCAATTGCGTAATGGCTAACAGAGATCTATGGAATTACTATATGCAAAACCGAGCCCCTGGTCGAAACCCTCGAAACACAACTCTTGTTTCTTCAAGCCCTCCTTACGATAACTTAAATGTTACTGATGCTCAACCAAAAATTTCACTCCATCCAACTCAACAATCCTAGAACCAAACACCCGTAATACCGGGACCTGGCCAAGTCGTACGTCGAGGACTGTTTCGCAAGAGGTCTCATGATGCAAATGTGCTGCGAGGTGAAGGTATATATATATATATATATATATATATATATATAATTACCGCTTTTACTTTTACAATAATGATTGTAGCTGACAAATACTAAATCTATCATTCATACATGTAGGTTCTTATAACAATAGGAACACACCATTCTGGACCCAGGTTGCAGAAATTCATTCCCCGCATTCACAATTTGTGAAAGTCAAAAAGTTTTACGTTTTCGACCTATTTTATTAACATTTAGACATACAATTGATATGACAAGTATACTCTATTTCATTATCAGATTGTGACTATGCTCTCTAGTTTGACCCCCAATGACCAGGGAGATTTGCTAGTAACCTTATAAGATCCTTCAGGAAAAATCGAGGGAACCATACACGATAACATCTTCAAGAAGAACGAGTACAGACTCACCACTGGTGTAGGTGCGGTGGTCATCCTAAAGAATGTTACCGTTTGCGGTTTTAACAAGAACTTAAAGTACCTGAATATCACAGAGCGGAACATTGTTAAGGTAGATGTATATCATACGTTTCTAAATATTTCTAGGAAAGCTTAACTAAATTCATTTTTCAAACAGATAATCGGTGCTAATTCGATGATTGCTGAATACCAACCAACGCAAGTATCTACCATCGATGAGGAAGATGAAGGAACTACTGGGTACGAATATGAAACAGGTCGAGACTCAGATGATGAATAAACATCTGACCCGTCCATGATTTTAATATTTTCCGACTATCCATTGTACGAGTTTATCCAGATAATGTTGCTATGTGTAATATTTTACCATCCATGATTTTAGTATCTACCATAGATGATTTTATATGTCATATTACGGATTTCCGACTGATTTTGTGTTCATGTAATATTCCCGCTTAGAAATATTTTTTGACGGATTTTTGACGGATCCTTAAATTTATTTCTTTTCTATTCGGAGATAGGAAAAAATTGAAATAAATTTACGAATCCGTAGGAAATCCGTTATAAATTTTGACGGAACTCCGACGGATTCTTAATTTTTATTTCAAATTTTTCTCTTCGAATAGAAAATAAATGAATTTAAGGATCCGTCAAAAATCCGTCATAATGTATGATGGATTTCTGACGGATTAGATGATTTTATATTTGTTCTATTCGGAGATAGAAAAAATTAATAAAAAACCAAAATCCGTCAGAATGTCAGACGGATTTCCGACGGAAAACCCTAATTTTCTGCCGCCTGCACACTTCGATATTATTGACAACGCGGGAAAATGCGTCGGAATTCCGTCGGAATTCTGTCAGAATCCCGACACATAGTCCATTAAAACCAGAGACTTCGTCTTCCCCGGAGTCATTATGACACAATTTTTTTTTCTCCGAAATTGTCGACCGTTCTGCCGCCGATTCAGCACCGATTCCGACCGGTTTTCCGACGTTGACAATCTAATTGTCAAACCCACTCACCCACTCAACAATCCATGTAAGTTTTTGATGATTTTAAAGAGTTTTTATGGATTTGTTCTTGAAATTGTTTGTTAGTGATTTGGGAATTGTTAATTGTCCGTTTAAATGCATTGTTCAACATGATTTCGTAATTGATTATGACATTTTTAGTCATTTTTGAATGAACGGATTTTGGAATTTAGGGGTTATAAGGTTGTTAGGAATTTTTGGAATTTAGAGAATATTATGAATTTAGCAATTTTTAAAATTTAGGGATTTATGGATTTATGGAATATAATAAATTTCAGAATTTAGTATTTTAGGCTTTTCGGGTATTTGGGATTTACGATTTTACGATTTTTTTAAATTATTTGAATTATAATTCTAATAATTATTTGTGGTTTATACAGATTGATAAAGATTTTTAATATTAGTAATCTATAAAATTCTAAAATTTTAATATTTTAGAAAATTTTGTTTTTAAATTTTTTAAAAACCAATATAATTCCTTAAATTTTAAAACATTTAATCCATTAAAAAGGATTTTTAAAAAGGATTTAGAAAATTTTTAAAAATTCATAAATCCCTAAATATGTATATCTAATAATCCAAAAAACTAAAATTTTAAAAACCTCTAATTCCCCAAATCAAAAAATTCCAAAATCCCCAATTCCCCAAATCCCAAAATTCCAAAATCGCAAATTCTCAAATTACCATAAATCCTAAAATCTATAAATTCCAAAATCTCAAAAACTCAAAATCACAAATTCCCAAAATCCTAAAAGCCCTAACTTTGTAATAAAGATTGTAAATTTTAAATTTATAATTCACATACTAATTTTATATATGTAAGAAAAAATTAAAAGTTATGTAAAAATTTTAGAAATCGTAGGGATTATAGGTGACTTCATGAGACTTGGGGAGGTGGTGCTTCCACTAGCGGAGGCGGTGCTTCCACTAGGGGAGGTGGGACCGCGAGTCAGTCGCAGATCCCCGACACTCCTCTTATGGGTACAAGTGGCTCAGCTCCTACGGCAATGAGCATCGAGGAGTTTATGTCGCAACCCGGTCGGGATAGCTTGCCTCGCCTTGATCCAGAATTACCACCTAACACGACCTGGTAATGACTACTTTTGAAAATTTATAGGATTATATTAACTTAATAAAATTGTTAACAAAATATCAAACCAAATATTGTGTAGGTTCCAATTTTTGGGAAACGATATTTCGAGTTCTATCAACGCAATGACCAATTGCTTGATAACTAAACTGTATCCCACTTATTCTGACATGCCGGTGGCAGACCAGGACGCATGGTTTCGGCAATTTGCGGTATGATTTTATATTCTAAATTAAAAATTCATCTTTTATATTACATTCCAATTGTCAATAGTAATTCGGGTATTGTTTTTTTCAGCAAGAATTTACGTGGAACCCACAGTTGACTGCTATGGTCCGACGTAAATTCGACCAAAAGGCGAGTAGAAAGTACTCACAGAAGATGAACATGTGGAAGGACGCGTGGTTCAAATATGGGAAGGTGCCAAAGGTTCTGAGAAAGGACGAAGTATTAGGGGTTGGAATACTTGCACATTGGCAACAGGAGGACACTCAAGCGACCTCCGAAAAAAACTCGACTAACCGGAATAGCAACCGCAAGGGGAAGGGACCGGCGACCCATAACCTCAGTGCAACGAGCAAGGCGTCACGTGTTGCGCAACTAGTAATTTTCTAAATTTTTCAAATTTTTTTAATTATCGCTAACATTTTCCGTACTTGATTATGCTAACAGTTTGAGAAGACCGGTGTGCGTCCTTCGCATCTTGATGTGATCAGAGATGCCCACACAAACAGAAAGACTGGTGAAATCCAAGATGCGATTGCTCGGGAAATCGTGGAGAGCGTGGAGAGGCTCGGGGAAGAGTACCTCCAATCGCAACCGGTCATCGTTGGAACTCCGCCCCCAACCGAAGTTCCATTCGACAAGATCAACGAGTTCACTTACGAGGTTAGTAAAGGTGTCAATTTTAAACACATTTAAAATACCTTTTAATACGAATAAGTTTTGAAATTGATTGATTTTTTTTTTTCCGTAGGTTACCCCTAAGACAGTTCCTCATCCGTTTCGTCTACGGCCTCCCCGAAGACAGTTCCTCAACCGTTTCGTCGGTTCGCTTTGACGGTGGTAGCAGATTGGTAGCACAAAACGCCGAACTAACCCAGCGGCTTAGCTCTTTGGAGGACCGGTACGAGAGAGAGAAGGCGGAGCCGGAGGAACGACTCCAGAAAAAGAAGGCGGTGGCCGAAGAACGATATCGTGCGATGGAAGCGAAGCTAAACGAGTTTTTCCGTAGTCATCAGTCGCAATAGAGTTTTAAGACTTTTAAATTTTTATGTAAAACTTTAAATTGGTTTTAAAACAATTTAAATTTAATTTTAATTTAATTTTGATTTTTAATGTAATTTTTTTTAATAATTCATTTAATTTAATATATTTATTAAAAATAATTGTTTTTTTTAAAAATAATTAGAAATCCGTCGGAAATCCGTCGGTTTAATAAATCCGTCAGAATTCCATCGGTTTCCTAGACCGTCGGAAAACCGTTAGTTTCCAAGTCCGTCGGAAATCCGTCGGGTTACTTGACCGTCGGAAATCCGTCGGTTTCGGAAATCCGCCGGAAATCCGTAGGAAATCTAAACTCCGACGGTATTACGACGGAGTGTCAACGGATTCCGGTTATCCGTGTTCCGTCGGAAATTCGTCGGTTTTTCTGACGTATTTCCGACGGTTTTTCATTTCCGACGAGATAGAACCGGCGGACCAGATCCGTCGGAATAGCACCTATTCTGACGGATTTCCGACGGTTTTGGCCGTCGGAATATGCCTTGTTTTCTTGTAGTGGATTGATCAGCCGAGGAAGAGTTAAACGAGTTGATAGAGGCGCGTGAGGCAAGAATAGTGTTTATAGTAGGACATTCATACGTGAGAGCGAAAATATATATTAATGAAAATATATATTGTAATTTATCTTACTTGAAGAAGCAGCAATCCACTTTTCAAAGGTATCGAATAAATTATAAGTTATTAAACATCTCATTAACTAAATTTTTAATTCATGTTTAATTTAAGTTGTTTACTTACATATATAAACACTTCATCCCCGTATATATGATTTCTTATATATAGATGAGTTTTAGGGTTTATTCACAATGCTTTTTTTTCATCAAGCCATCATCAAGATCAAGGGTTTTGTTTTGTATGCATATGACAATTCCGTTTTTAGATACTTTGTTATATATTCATGTGTATATGAGCTTTATGAGTTTAGTTACAATATTTTAATTTGGTTTATTTCCTCTTCTTGCAGGAACGCATGATCGTGATGATTTCATTGGTGATAGTTTCTTTTAATTAAGTTATAAACTGATAGTCTAGAAAAATTATATAGGTTTAATTATTCATCGATCAGTTTCTAAACATTCTAATACTTTTCTCTTTTTTATCCGTTTTGTGTTAGTATGTTCTTTGTTTCATGTTAGTATGTATGTTCTCCTAGTAAGTTCATGTTCTTCATCTCTTTGATTTATATCACTTTTTACTATTTTATTTTGTGCTACTTTTGAATGAACAATATTAACCTTAATAATTCTTTTTGTTTCTTTTTATTAAAATTGAAAATGATCTTATATTCAAAACATGTGTATGATCTTGACTCCATCAATGGCTGTTTAAACCCGTTGGGAAGGAAGACGAACAACGGCAGCAATACAACGAGTTGTGGAGAGTGAGATTACTACGGAGAAGCCATGAAATCTAAGAAAGAACAACGAGGCAGCTCCGGTTTGAATTTGTGAGATTACGCAACCGGGAATTTTTAAGAGCTGAAGTGAAGAGATCGACGGGAAAGGCCAGTAGTGTGGGTTTGTTTGCATGTATAAGAAGGGTGTTAATAAAAAATTAGAAGGGAAGAGTAGCCATTGGTACACTCAATGGAACTGTGATCTAAAGTGTAGTGTAAAACCCATGTTTGTACATCTTCATAGAAATCAAATAGATTAGTATCACCTATTTCTATACTATGTGAAAGGAAAATTGTCTTTAAAACGCCAAGTTGTAAATACAACTACTACTTGTAAAGATAGTCTATGTTATTTTGTGAAATAAGTGGATTATTGAGACATATCCAGAAACCGTAGCGAATGTTCGATATCAAAACGATACGAACACGACATCCGCATCCACGAGATAGTTTATCACAAGAAGAAGGGTAAATTCTCTGATTCTAAACTACGCAAAGTTACCAAGGGTTTGTCTTAGAAAGTTTTAATAATTTAGTCATATACTTAATATGCCAAAGAAAAAAAAGATAATGAGAGCACATTCAGAACTCGGAAGAAATACATAAAATGAGTAATATAAAAAGCAATCAGACCATGCACTTAAGATTATATATTTTACGTTTGTTGGACCGTCATAATTTACATAATAATCATTCGAAACTTTTTGTTTAAATGTCTTTACATTCTTTATACATACGGTGGAAGGTGTAAATTTTATAAGAAACTAACCCACAGTGAAATAGTAAAATTCAAGTATCAATCTACATAGAAACTTCACAAATATGAAGAACTAAATTGGGTCTTCTAATATTTTTGAATTTTAACTCGCTTGAAAAGTTCTTTTCGAAAAACGTATTTGGACACAAAATTAGTTAAATGTGGCAAATTATAGATTGGAGATATTTGGATACAGTAAAACCTCTATAAATTAATACTCGATAAATTAATAATAGCTATAAATTAATAAAATTTCTCTGTCCCGAGTCGAGCCAATGTAAAACTTAGCAAAATACGATAAAATAATAAGATAATAATTATTTTTGAAAATCCTATGTAAAATATGGTCCCAACAACATCATAAATTAATAATCATAAATCATAGGTATAATATATAAAACTAAGTCGACTTAGTAATACATGACTCCAATATTGTTAGTTTTTTTCTTAAAGTTGGTAATACAACTCTAATTATTTTTTTATTGCATAAACCTTATAGCATCAACAATTTATTGTGTTGTCTTCTCAAGTGTGTTTGAGATTGTACCTCTTGACTAATTTTCTTTAAACTACGTTTGCAAATCTTTTCGAATGCATGACATATGATCTCTTTTGTACTCACATAACTCTTTGGGCATCTAATCTGTCATTATTGTTTGTGTAATAAATCTTAGTTGGGAAACCATTGCAAATTATGGTGTTGAAACAATGATAGAATATTAAACATGAAGAATGTTTAATCTAAAACCTAAGAAGAATATTGAAACAACTAAAATTTCGTACATACAAGAGAAAATACCATTTAGTAAAAGAAAAATTGATATAAAATACGTAAACAACAAAACATTTTGAAAATTTAAGTAAAATATTATTTACTAGAATATGAACTTTAGAGAAAATTTCCATTTTAAAATAAAATAATTTTGTTAAGATTAGAATTGAAAAGGTATCTCTATAAATTGATAATTATTAATTTATCGATTAATTAATATCTTTGTAAATTAATAATTTTTTTAAGTTTCTACATTATTAATTTATAGAGGTTTTACTGTATTACATGTGGATATAGCCGTGGCTTTAAATTCGGTTACCATACTATTTGTTTTCTTCTCTCCCTCAAAGTGGAGGAGAGAAGATGATGATTGGACAGTAACATTGATGAAGGAGGTGGGCTCTAATAACCACGACGGCGTGGCGGTGGTGATTGGTGATGGAGTTATCGGTTTCATCACGAGATGAAGAGAAGCCAACATCATGTCTCCATTTTATTTTAAGATTTTGATTTTTTTTTTTTTTTTTTTGCTTCAGCTACCAATAATCGAATTGGACCATAGAGATTATTTTTTTCCAAATGTGAAGCTAAAATGTCTAAAAATCAATTTTCTTAATTCATTTGTTATGAAAAGTCTATTGAATGAATGAGTTCAAGAATATACCACAACCATATCTAAACATTAGTACTATATATATCCAACTAATTACTTAATTCTTTACATATGTTTCACTTTCTTACCATGATATATATATATTTGTAATCATGTGTGTCAACGTCTAGCTAATTTAAAAATCAAGAAGCTCAAATACATATTAAACTCTTTAATAAAAAAAACCTCACGCGTAGCGTGGCTGTAAAATATAGTATTATATAATGATACTAATTCTAGATACCCCACTAAATTTGCTCAACTTTAAATGACCTTTGCAAGTTTGCATATATGAAAGATAATATTGAATTTTTAATAATGACATTTCTCGGTTCAGTTCTCTACTATATTTTTGTTTATTAGAGGGAAAATTCCATAAAAATACCCTAACTAAATCCCGTTAAGCTTTTTAATACCTCAATTTTTTTGGTTACCCAATCTAATACCCCAACTAATTATTTTATCTATTTTAATTCATCAACTTTCAAATAGTGTCCATCAACTAATTATGTTTTAAATAATTTAAAATAAAATTTATTTAAAAATGAAAGAAAATCCAAAAAGTCAAGAAATATTTTCTAAAAGTAAAACAACATAAAAACTAAATTTTCGATAAAAATATTTTATTATACTTTCATTTTCGAATTCAAATACCAAATTAAATTGAGAAATTTTGAGTTATGCCACTATTGGCATGCCACTTTTCAATTATGCCACTGTTTTAAAATCATTACTAGCGTGCCACTGTTTACTTAAATGAAAAAAAAAATAGATCTCACTTTCTCTCTCACGCTCATCTCTCAGATCCAAATTTTTTCTCTCATCCAAATTTCGTTTTCTCTCTCTCTACTAAATCGCCATCATGAGATCGGATTTTACTATAACTGAATTCGATTCTCGTCATCTCTAATTTCACTATCTCTGATCTCTGTCGTGTTTTCCGTTAAGAAGATTTGAGAAGGTGTTTTTGTTGATGAAAAACGTGGATCTCAGATTAGATCGAGCAGATTTAGGAAGAAGAAGAAGAAGAAGAAGAATAGATCTCAAAGCAAATTCAAACACAAACGACTGTAAATTTTCGAGTTTGGGTTAACTATTATGCATTTAGGGTATAGATTTGGGGGGGGGGGGAGGATGGGGGTAAGGTTTTGCCTTTATATTATAAAACTGTTAAAAAAAATCTTATAAAACTTTTAAAAAAAAGTTATAATGTTTTTAAAAGGTTTTGTAAAACTGTTTAAAAAACCTTATAAAACTATTTAAAACCCGTGTAAAAATGTTTATAAGGTTTTTGTATAGTTTTATAAGGTTTTTAAACAGTTTTATAAGGTTTTTAAATAGTTTTATAAACTTTTTAAAAATTTTACAAACCTTATAGAAATCTTATAAACCTTTTACAAACCTTATAAACCTTTTAAAAACCTTATAAATTATTTAACTGTTTAGTTTTTAATGACATGTAAAAAAGATTTATAAAACTGTTTAAAAACTTTATAAAAACGGGAAAACCCTAAAAATAAACAAAACCCAGATTTGACCAAAAAACAACCAAAATTCAGATCTGACAAAAAATTTAACCAAAACCCAGATCTGAACAAAAATCGAAACAAATGCTCAAATTGGTAACCCAAATGGAATAAAAAGCTTAAATTCGTAATAAAAATCCAATCAAAAACTCAAATTTGTAACCAAAATTGAATTTTTAAAAACAAAATTCATGGATTAAACTTGTTCTTCTTCTTCCTTCTTCGTCTTCTTCTTCGTTGTTGTATTCTTCTTCCAATTCAGGAAATCAAAACCGATTTAAGAAATTTACAAAGATTTACATGGATGAAAGAAAATCAAAAATCCTAGATCTATCCTCTGCGTTTGCATCCAATGACGTCAGAGAAAAAATCAAAAACTCTAGATCCATAACCTAAATCCAATTTGCAATTTCAAAGAAGAGAATTTTGTGAGAGAAAAAAATTTGGATTGAGATGAGTGTGAGAGAGATGAGAGAGAAAGTGAGATCATAACTTGATATTTTTTCGTTAAGTCAAGATAGGTAAATGTGCCCGTTTGAAAGTTGATGAATTAAAATAGAAAAAATAATTAGTTGGCGTATTAAACTGGGTAACCAAAAAGTTGGGGTATTAAAAAGCTTAACGGAATTTAGTTCAGGTATTTTAATGAAATTTTCCCTTTTTAGAATTTCAGAGCTATTTCCCCGAAAAAAGGATTTCTGATTTTTCTTTCATCAATAATAATACAACCTACAAAATCGCCTCAGGACCATCCAATCAAATTCCTGAGAATCCTTAACATTTACAGGATTATCTAGTTCTCTACTTCTCTTACACACAAATATCTCTGATCTCTAAATATACAAAAAAATTCCTTGGTCACCAAAGTTGGTTTGTTGTGAATCCTTTGATTGTTTAAGTTTAGGTCCAAGACAGATTTTTAATTTTAGGATACATTGTTGCTTCTCCATTACTATATTTGAAATTTGTATTGTATTCAGCTCTAAATCAACGATTACATCCATCGTAATACTTCATAAATTAAGCCCAACTCTGCAACCTCCATGATTTATAATTAAATTAAAGCAATCAATGTTGATTAATTAATCTTCTTGTCACCAACTCCATATAAATAAATGCTCATCAACATCAACTCTTTTAAATTTAAATGCTAAGATCTGATGACATTTTCCCCAAATTAATGAATAGAGAGACTATTCTACGTGCTAAACTTACTACTAGTAATTAGTGTAAAACAATTCCCAAATCAAAAACAACAAAACAAAAAGTTTAATATGCGAGGCATTTCCAGGATCAAAAGGCAGTGAATAAAGCAAGATGATCAGGATATACCACAACTAATAAATATAGCGTCACAAGCCATTATGCCTAAAGAAACTATGTCGGCGGCTGCTATATCTATTCCATTTATTTAGGTTTATTTTTAATTGGGCCAATTAAACTAAATGGGCCATTTATCTACGTGGCCCAACAGATAACTTTACTCTCTTTTTTATGTCACACGATTGAACGTGTAAATGAGCAAAAACGTAAGTAATTACAAGCTAAACGCTATTACTAATTTTGGGAAACCATATACAATAATGAACATTGAGATAAACTTTTTTTTTAATATGGTTTATATTTTTTGTAGAAAAAATACCATATGGTTCACAAATTATCTTTTGTAACTTAATCGTTTTTTTCTAATGACGAAAATAAACTTTTTTGCATTGATGATGTATTTTACAGGAAGTAAATTCATTTGCTGTTTTTACCTAATTTTATGTAAAATAAATTAATTCTCAATATAAAATCAGTTGATTTAAAAAAATATACAATTTCTTGTACTTATATATCTTTTTAAAAATTTTGTAAAGAATCCATAACTTGATTTCCAAAAGCAAAAAAGGTAACACATTCGGAACTCATAACCAAATAAATGTTGAACTTTTTTCTTTTTAATTAAGATTATACCTTTTTTTCTGTCACAAAATTATACTAATAAAACAAGAAAAAGCCCACAGATTTGCAACGTACTAACTTCAACTTTTTCCAATCCATCTTGTAAACCACAGATTTTTCAATAAATATACTTTACTATATATTTGCATGCAACTAAATCACTAATTACAACTCAATATTTTTTCCTCCACACAGTCAAATTATCTCTAAAAATGAAGATTGAGCTAGTGTTCATACCTTCGCCGGGAATTGGCCATCTCCGATCAACCGTCGAGTTAGCTAAACAACTCGTCGGAATCGATCACCGCCTTTCGATCACCGTAATCATCGTTCCTAAACAAGGAGACACCGGTGATTCCAAATCCCTCTCCTCCACAACGGCAACAACTCAAGATCGTCTCCGTTACCTACCCATCTCCGCAAATCAACCAACCGGAGATCGAATTCCGACTCAAATCTACATCGAGAATCAAAAACCACATGTTAGAGACGCAATCTCAAAGCTCATGCATGGATCCGACTCGCCGAAACTCGCGGGATTCGTCGTCGATATGTTTTGTGTCTCGATGATCGATCTAGCTAACGAATTCGGTGTTCCTAGTTACTTGATTTACACATCGAACGCTACGTTTCTCGGAATCTCGCTTCATATACAGTGGATGTACGACGAGAAGAAGTATGACGTTAGTGAGTTGGATGACTCGGTCACTGAGTTGGAGATTCCGTGTTTGACTCGACCTTTTCCGGTGAAATGTCTTCCTTATCTCTACTCTTCAAAGGAGTGGTTACCTTTATATGTAGCTCAAGCTAGATATTTTAGAAAAACGAAGGGTATTTTGGTAAATACAATTCCTGAGCTTGAGCCACACGCTTTGAAGTTTTTCTCTGGTGGTGATCTTCCTCGAGCTTATCCGGTTGGACCGATGTTGCATCTCGAGAACGGAGATTCCGAGGATGAGAAGCAGTCCGAGATTTTGCGGTGGCTGGACCAGCAACCGCAAAGTTCTGTTGTTTTCCTTTGTTTCGGAAGCTTGGGAGGTTTCAACGAGGAACAAGCTAGAGAAATCGCGGTCGCGCTAGATCGAAGCGGACAGGGGTTTCTCTGGTCGCTCCGTCGTGCAGCGCCGGATATAAATAAGGAACTTCCCAATGATTTTACGAATCTTGGGGAGGTTTTACCGGAAGGATTCTTGGATCGGACATCGGACAGAGGGAAGGTAATCGGATGGGCTCCACAAGTGGCGGTTTTATCGAAGCCGGCGATCGGAGGATTCATTACTCATGGCGGGTGGAACTCAACGTTGGAGAGCTTATGGTTCGGTGTTCCGATGGCGACTTGGCCGCTCTACGCGGAGCAGAAAGCAAACGCGTTTGTGATGGCGGAGGAGCTTGGATTAGCGGTGGAGATTAAGAAGTACTTCAATGGAGATCTTACGGCCGGAGGAATGGAGGTTGTTACGGCGGAGGAGATAGAGAGAGCCATAAGGAGGTTGATGGAGGAAGAGAGTAACGTTAGGAGTAGAGTGAAGGAGGTGGCTGAGAAATGCCACGTGGCGTTAACGGACGGTGGATCTTCCAAGGTGGCTTTGCGAAAGTTTATCCAAGACGTTACTCAGTTCCAAAATGACTCAGTTCCAAAATGTTATAGTAATATGCCCTTGTTAATTTGGTATGAATGTTACCGTTTATTTATGGTTGTGAATTTGGGCCAAGGAATGTTTAATATGTGTGTTTCCAAAAGGTATCAGAAAATAAGAAACTAAATGATGATGAAATGGGATAATATATGTAATATGTGCATGGGAATGGAACAATCGATTGGTACGTTTGACCAACTATATAAATTTTCAATTATAATTAAATCGTAAATTTAAATATAAAATGCAAACCAATCAAAAGTGTACAAATGGTATAAGAGTTTAGAGCATGCACACCATGAGACTCTTTAGATCTCGTAACTCGTAAGCAATATTTTAGTATTGATTGTTATTATTGTTTATTGTTTGAGACTCTATTTGACACTATTAATTAATTCGTCTCCAGTGGTGAAACCAACACTCACGAAAAAAAAAAAATTTAATTGTTTGCAAAATGTAAAATAATAAAAGTAATATTTATAAAAACATTAGATTAACAAGAGGTTAGTAAAGGTTTGGGAGGATGCTAAAGGATCAGTGAAATCTATTAGAAAGGTTATTAAGAAGATATGGTTTTGTGGTTTGAGAGTTTGATAAAGGATCAGTTTTTGTGTTTAGAAAGGTTATTAAGAAGATTTGGTTTTTCTTAACTTGAGATTAGTTCTTTTTAAAGGCAAGGACAACTTAATTATTCACCTAATTTCTATCGGATGCGTCCTATCAGCTAAACCATCGACATTTAATTCCTGATTCGTAGATGTGGTTGTTTCATCGACCATTTGTTGCAAAATTACCATCTCATCTTCCACGAACTTTTCTTCAATCCAATTTCACGGATTCACTTTCACAACGGATAGCCATGTTTTCCGAGAACGCTTTGGATTTGGATATGGAAGATAACAAACCTGATCAGCTTGAAACCCTATAAAAAATAACATTTCATGTTAGTACAAATAAGTATGACATAAGTTTGGAGGAATGTGAATTTGTACCTAGTATGAATTGTATATTAGATATTTCTGAGATGAGAGCACATCGACAACGCCAGCCTCGTTCTTTCGGGTCCCTTTACCGAGCGTAGGATCATACCATTGACAGTAAAAAAAGATGATCTTCAAATTCAAGATTCTGGGATATGTGAGTTCAATAATTTGTTCAATAGTTCCATAGAAATCATTTTCATCAGAGGCGTCTGAATAATTTTGTCCTCGAACACAAATCCCATAATTCATTGTTTTCTTGTGTGCTCCGTGGTCACGCGTGTGAAACATATACCCCCTCGTAAAATACATAGACCACGACTTCGCCTTATTCTCAGGACCTTCTAATATATCGTGAACCCACATTGGAAAATTGTATTCATGTTTTACCGCTTGCACCTACATAGTGAAATATTATTAAATTATGTAAAATGGAGAATTAAATAATAGGAATACTTACATATTCACTTATCCATGAATGAAATTTATCATCTCTTTTCGTTGTGACCTCTCCATCAGATTGTCCTGGGTTTTCAACTCGAATTTGTGCATCTAAGTACCTGCATTTGAAACAACAAATTACTAAAGGATATGAAAGAAATTCACTTCGACAATAATTATTTTGGAGAAAAGTGTTAATACCTTTTGAACGGTCGAAAATACTAACAATTACGCAAAACATATGAATGCACGGTCTTATATTCAATGTCTTTCAACAAAAACTCAGTACATTTGCCACTTGGGCGACTGACCCCAGTAAATATATCTGGCACTGGAGCAGTATACACGGGTTCTTCACCTTCGTCGTATCGAGAAGCCCTACAAAATTAATTTGTTAATTAATATGCTATTAATTTAATAACACAAAACAAATTATATGGTTGTTAATTATTTACCTTCTTCTTGCAGCTGTGGATACTTTGGGCGGAAAGTAGTGTTCAGTAAAAGTAGATATCTCGTCGCTCTGGTACGCTTCAACAATCGATGCTGCTGGACGAGCTTTATTCTTTGCTCTGCCTTTTAAATATTTAAAGAACCTTTCAAACGGATACATCCACCTATACTGGACGGAACCCCCAAGCTCGGCTTCGTATTGCAAGTGAATAGGTAGGTGCTCCATCACATCAAAAAATGCAGGTGGGAATATTTTTTCCAAATTGTTAGAGTATCATAACAATATTCTCCTTCAAAAGTTGGAGTCGGCCTTGATCCAATGATCTACTGCTTAGGTCACGGAAAAATACTCCAATAGCTAAATAAACAACTCCCCACGTTAATAATCAAAGCACCAAAAAAGGTAACAACAAAACTTCTTTATGTATATGTACCTGACAATGCTTGGTGAACATTTCGCGGAAGAAGTTCTGCAAATACGAATGGAAGCAACCGCTCCATAAATACATGACAGTCGTGACTTTTCATTCCCGAAAACTTTCGGGCATTGATGTCTGCACAACTTGCTAAATTTCCTGCATAGCCATCTGAAAATTTGACTTGTTTTTTTGCCCAATCTAGTAATGCATCTAGTCCTCTTGTGGGCAATCTCCAAATAGAAAATGGGGCGTTCCCATGTTCATCCACCCGCAGTTCAGGTCGGTGGCAATGTATGTCCATATCTACTCTAGACTTCACTGTGTCTTTTGATCTTTCTTTGACATTCATCACAGTATACATGATGTTATCAAAAAAGTTCTTCTCGATATGTATCACGTCAAGGTAATGTCATAGATTCAAATCCACCTAGTACTCCCAGAAAATGCTTTCTTTAAGCCAATCTCCAGAGCCGGGAGTTTTTTTTATGCCCATTTCCACCACATTCAGATGTTTTCTTTGCTCCACTATTTTGAATACTCCGATATATTTGTTCACCCGTCAACGATTCAGGTGGAGCCAAATTTATGGCGTTACGTCCTTTTCGGAAATTAACTTTGTTCCTTCTTAATTGATGATCTCTTGCGGCAAAAATCTTCTATGACAATCAAACCAACATGTCTTCCGACCAGCTTGCAAGTAGAAAGAATATGTATCTTCTTTGCATATGGGACATGCTAGTTTTCTGTGTGTTGTCCATCCCGAAAACATAACATATGCTGGAAAGGCACTAATCGTCCACAACAAAATAGCTTTGAGGTTGAAGTTTTGCTGTAATGACACATCAAACGCTTCGACTCCATCATTCCATAAATCTTTTAGCTCTTCGATCAATGGTTGAAGAAAAATATCAAGACTCCCACATGGATGATTAGGTCTGGAGTTCAATACCGTCAAAAAAAAAATACTCTTCATTCATGCACATCTCTGGAGGTAAGTTGTAGGGTGTCAAGATCACAGGCCATAACGAATGATTTTTTGACATACCGAAAGGATTGAAATCGTTTGTACATAATCCAAGCCGCACGTTTTGTGTCTCCCCCGCAAAACCGGGATGGAGTTGATCAAAAATTTTCCACTCTGCCGCATCAGATGGGTGAAACATAACTCCGTCTTGTAACTCGTGCTCAGCATGCCATCTCATTGCCGCTGCAGTCTTTTCTGACATGTACAATCTCTTCAGCCTGTCACCGATAGGAAGATAGCACATTTTACTAATTGGTACTCTTTTCCGCCATCCGGTATTAGGCATATACCTTGGTTTTCTACAAAACTTGCAATTCTCCAACGATGCGTCTTCTTTCCAGAAAAACATACAATTATCTTCGCATACATCATACTTCTTCATCGGCAACCCTAGCTTCCGTATCAATGATTTTGTCTCGTAGTATGATCCGATTGCCTGATTAGGCTGAGGTAAATACTCTGAAAACGCTTTCGACCATGAGTCCATGCAAACTTTCGTCAAATTATGGTCTGATTTGATGCTCATGTATCGAGTCGCTAACGATAATTGCGAATGACCTTCTCGACAACCATTATACAATGGTGTATTAGCAGTGTTTAACATCTGGTAGAAGTTTTTTGCATTGCCAGTAGGTTCTTCATAAACATAATCATTTCGAGTTTGATCATGTTCATGTTGATAGTCATTCATTGGTGTAGAACCATGAAATGCATCATGAACCATCCCAGCGTAAACATTACTACCATCGTAATTCATCTCTTCATTACCCGTACTAAATTGATCATTACCAGTACTAAACTGGACATTTTCATAATTTCTACTACTACTACCTACTCCTACAACATTATAATCTTCTCCGTGTTCCGACCAAACGTAATATCCTTGCATAAATCCATTACTAAGCAAATGATTCGATACAGTGTTAACGGGTTTCGGTCTATGCTTGTTTTTATAGTTACCACAAGGACAGTATATTTTACCTCCACTACCAAGAGCAAAGTTTTGGGATGCTGCAAATGCTATGAATTGTTCGACCCCCGCCACGAAATCGTGAAAAATATTGTTGGTAGCAGGATTAAACCGGTTGTACATCCAGGATCGCGATGAATAAGGCCACCTTTTTTTTTCAAAGTTTTTTGTACTTATTTTTCCTCTCCAATTTTTTTCCTAACCACAATTTTTTTTTTCTGCAGAAATATATAAAGAGAGAGATAGATGAGTGAATGAGAGAGATGAGTGAATGAAATGAGATGAGGGTGTGTGGTATTTATAGGCAGAACTGTTTGCCTCTACTTTGTGACGCCAAACCCGGAGTCACAAATTTGTGACGCTTTAGCTACTATTTTGCCACTACCCTAAGAAAAATATCTCTTAGTTCGGTACAACCTTTATTAAACACGTGTGTTCTTTTGTTTTTTTTGGCCGACATTGTACTCGATTTTTCTTTTTTCAGCCGACATAAGGCTTGCGACGCTATTGTGACTACTCTTATGGCGTCGCTAATTTGTGACTCCTACGCGGTCACAAAGTAGTCGCATATTTGCGACTCCGAAGGGTAGTCGTAAACGAGTCACAAATTAGTGACTAATATGTGACTAGCCCAAAACCTCTGAATAAGTGTTGCAAATTAGTCACTTATTTGCGACACTCTTACGATTAGGTTATGGCGTCGCAAATTTGCGACTATCTTGCGACGCTTATTTATGGCGGCGCAAATTAGTCGCAAAACCGTCGCAATAGAGTTACAAATATTAGTGACCACTTTTGCAGTCACAAACCGCAATCACTTCTGGCCTGTTTTCTTGTAGTGATCTGTCTATTGAGACTGTCTCAAAAAAAAATCAGTAGGAAGAGCCGGCTCATGCCCATTTTGAAGTTTAGATCTATTTTTTATTTTCTTTTTAATTTTTTGAGACCAAAATCTCTTGGGTAAACATGGTCTAATAAAACCGGTTCTTGAATCTCTCAAATAAGGAACTTCTCTCCCCTTCTTTATTATTCTCTTTCCTCTTTTACCACATTTTTTAATGCTATGAAGTTTCGAGAGAAACCTCCGATGGAGGTGCTCTAACATATGGATTTAATGATTCAAAATGCTTAACTATATTCAAATTTTGTGATAGTTTGATGATATATAGCAACAGATTTTATGAGAATTTTGTTTTGAAAACGGTTTTTATTGAAAAAATATATTCAAATCGGCTTCCTCATTCTTCGGAATGGACAACTAAAAAATCCATTCATATGACCCACTCAAACGGCACGAGTGGCCTGTCTTTGCAACAAATAAAAGGTTTACAATGACACTTGGAAAATTAGAGACCAAAAAAGAAAAACAAAACAATGACACTTGGGAAAATAAAAACAAACTTGAAAGTTGAAACCAAACGCCAATCCCAAAGATGGAAAGAGAGTTACATGCATTGGACTGCCGTTACTATGGAAAGAGAACACTAGCTTAAAAAAGAAGAAGTGTTTTGTTGTTGTTGTTTTGATAAAGACAAATTCACTAGCTTGCTAAACGCACTACTATTTTCTTTAACCAAAAAAAAAAAACGAAAAAAAAAACGGCCAAAACAGAAAATGATGAAATTTGATAAGTATTTTCTTTATTAATTTTCTAAATTTTTAAATATGTTTATCAGTAATAGAAAATGTTTTGGGTAAACAAACTTTCAAGTTTCACATAACAATTTGTGCTATTTTTGAAATTTAAATTAATGCATGGTGATATGTTTGAAAAAATAGCTTTTAATCTTAATCTTAATCTTACGATACTTACATATTTATCCATTTTCTATTTTAAAATAAACTTTTTTTATCAAACATATATCATTTTCTAATTTTATCAAATCTATTCTTCAATATTAAATCCAATAGCATCCCTGTAAGGAAAAAAATCTAAACACCACATATGTATTAGTCTTAATTCTTATGCATTTTAAAACATTGGGCTCTACTTTACAACTAGTATGATTTAAGAAAATCAGATCATTAGCATATATTTCCCTTTTTTTTTTTTTTTTCATTTATTGATGATTGATCTCCATATAATCCATTTAAAATGACTCTTCTTCTTTTTTCGACCTCTTCATGACCAAAGATTCACCTTACGTGTTGTGATTATCTAAAGGTGAAAAGCTATTTGTATTTGTAAAGAAACAATTGTAACCTGTAATGACACTAAACCTAGAGATGGTCGAGAGAGAAGTTATCAAACCACCATCTTCTCATGATCATCTTCGATCCAATATTCAACTCTCTTTCTTAGATCTCTCGTGTCCATCAACTTACGTTCCCATCGTCTTCTTCTACTCCGGGGACGCTATATCACCGGAGATCATCTCTGGGAGGCTAAAAGCCTCTCTCTCGCAATCTCTCTCTAGTTTCTATCCTCTTGCGGGACGAATACAAGGCGTCTCCATTAATTGCAACGATGAAGGAGTTTTGTTCATGGTGGCTCGTACCAATCTACTACTCTCCGATTTCTTGAGAAAAGTTGATACCGATTCTACAAGAGAATTCCTTCCAGAAATCACGCAGGGAGAATCCGCTGGAGAATGGCCGTTGTTAATAAGTGTCAAGATTAGCTTCTTTGGGTCCGGATCAGGAGTGGCGGTCGCAGTTTGCGCCTCTCACAATATCTTTGACGTGGCCTCGTTGTCTACGTTTGTCCGTGGATGGGCTAATATAGCGAGAGGGAAATCTAGTGATTTATCGAATTCTTCTCCTGTATTCGCAGGGACGGCTATTTACCCTTCGCCTATTCTCTCTTTTGATTATTACTCTAAAGTGGATAATTCTTCAAAGCCTAGCGTCAAATGTGTAACGAAGAGGTTCCTCTTCGAATCCTCTAAGATCGAAGAGCTTAAGAGAAAAGCCGCAAGCGAAAGCGTCTTAGTACCTACGCGTGTGGAAGTCATCTCAAGCCTTATCTTGAGATGTGCCATAAAGGCATCAAATTCTAATTCTTTTGTACCAAAGTCATTTCTTATGATGCAACCCATGGATTTGCGGCTTAGGATTCCTTCGAATGTTTTGTCACATGACGCAATTGGAAACCTCCAAACGGTATTGGTGGTCAAACAAGGGCTTGAAAGTAAGATGGAGCTTCGTGAAATCGTGGTAGATTTTAGGAAGGGCCAAGAGAGAAGTGAACGAGTTGATCCAAAGGTGTAACAATAATGATTTTGCTACACTTGGTGAAGAATTGATGAATGTCATGGAAAGTATCGTGTCAGAGTATAAACCCGACGTAGACGCATACTCCATGTCTAGTTGGTGTAGACAGCCTTTTTACGAGGTGGATTTCGGATTTGGTAGTCCGGTATGGATTGGATCAGCTTTTCATACACTCTACAATAACAAAGCGTTTGTAGTGTTGATCGATGCAAAGGATGGTGAAAGTGTTGAGGCTTGG
>OY755204.1:43806640-43827637 GCA_963576765.1 Draba incana
CGGATCCGGATATGCTAATATTTGGAAGGATATCCGAAAGCTGGATATCCGGGTGCCACGGATCCGGATATCTTGATCCGGCCCACCCTAATTAAAAACTATAAACTGTATTTTTTTATATATTATGAGATGAAATTAATACATTTTATTATATATATTGACTAAAAAATTAAAATCGTTATTTTGAAGATTATGAAATTGTATACATTGACCAAAAAATTAAAAACTACTATTATCATTTATTTCACGGGTGGAATACATTTCTATTCAAAATAATGACAAAATTTCAAAATATAAAGCAGATTTTAGAATCCGTAGAACAATTTTTCAAAAGTGATATTTGATTTTTTTAATTCAAACTATATTGATTTATTCGCTAATCATATTATTCCGCGTATAACGCGGGTAACTTTCTAGAAAGGTAAAAACATCTACTTGTCCCAAATATACTTATTTTGATTACTATAACTCTAATTGCCAAACACATTTGAATCTTCTTAAACTTGCCAAAATTAAAATATTTTAAAATTTTCAACTTGCCAAAATTAAAGTATTTAGAAATTATAGATTTAAATCATATAATTAAATGTGAACAAATATTTAACATATATACAGAAAAATTGATTTAAAATAAAATAAAACTATTTATTATCATTTAAAAATATATGAGCATGTAAAAATATGTTTTCACATGTGTTGTTTTGTTTGACAAGTAGACATTTTTAGTTTTTCAGAAATGCATTTTCCTACAAGTAAAAAAACAATTATTAATGAAATTTGTTGGTTTATTTATTTCACCGGTGGAACACATTTTTATGCAAAATAATCATAAAATTCAAATATATAAATTGAGTCTTAGATTATGTATAATTATTCACTAAAACTGTTGATTTTATTAGATAATCATTTTATCCCGTGTTATACGCGGGAAATTTTCTTGTTATTAATTATTTTACCATCAAATTGATCTCATCTAAATTTAACGTCCACATTTACTTACTACAAAAAACTTTCAAAATCTAATCAATTTATTATTAAAGATAATTAGAAAATTTGAACATTTTACCTTGATAGGAATAAATTTATTTATAATATATCAATATTAAAATAGTTTAAAATCACTTTACTTTTATATGTTTATGCAATATAAATAAGAAAATTCACTAATTTAGTTTCAAGTCCATTACAAAATTGTTTTTTTTTTTATCTAATATAAATAATAAGACAAAACATATTGTTTGTCTTTACATCTAATAAAATTTTCAAACATATTATCATATAGTTTTATATTTTGATTTTTAAAAATATAATTTCTGAGAATATTTTTTAAATATCACTTATATACAGTAAAATAATTTTTAAATTTATATAAATAGTTTTTCCACGCAACGCGTAGACTTTTTCTAGTATATATATATTTTAAATGGGAAGCCAAATTTGGTAGAAAAGAAAGAAACGTATGAAGAGAAGTATATTAAAGAAGACAGTCAAAGGAAGAATGAAAGGGATTGAGATATCCAAGAGATTTCTAAACAATTTTTTTTCATGGATTGAATGTAAAATTTATTCAAAATTAGAAGGAAAAAAGGTTTTATAACCAATTTAGAAAGAACAATTCTTTTTCGAAATTTATCACAAACGTTTAGTACTTTAGATTTTTGCATATAAGTTAATAACTACTCAATTAGGGTATAGTTTTAGGGAAGTTTAAGATTTAATTTTATTTGGTAAAGTTGAGATCATTTAGCCTTTTACTCTGTTTTCAAGTAAACGTAATCGATATTCGGGTTTTGATTCGATAAATTTTGGTGTAGATTGATGTCATTGCTAGTCTTATAAGTGGTAGACTTGTGTAGCTATTATATATATCTTGCAAGGCCTAAAAGATTTGACACATGAACCTATAAATCATATCTGCAGAAGATGGAGGGGCTAAAAAGGTTTTAACCACGCGTTTGTGTACCTACTTCTAGTTGACATTCTCCTAATTTGTGAACAGTATATTGTTTATCACCTAAATAAGTCAAATTTAAATCATAAAACTAAACTTAAAATAAATGGACATGCATGCGTCGGTTTAGAAGTGACGCTAAGCTTGTTAAAGCTGACATAATTATTATGACGTTAGGGCATGTGCATTAGAGAACCCATGGGATCTAATACAAGTGTCTAATGATTAAATTAATTGATAGCTCAGGTTTTAACCCAAAATAAAACAATGCAAGTACACAGGCACGCAGTAGTATATTCAGGGATCGAATCCACAGAGACCAACGGCTTACACAACAAACTATAGATAATTGAACTAAGCTAAGCGGGAAACAAAGATGGGTGATTGTTATCAAATTAAAAGACAAGTTTGCAAATTAAAACAATGTAAATTCAGATTACTAAAAACGTTAGGCATTAGGGAATTCTCAGGAAATCACATTCATAAACCAGACAATTATTCAGATTCTAATATGCATGCTCTAGTGTCAACATCATGCCTTACCCCGTTGCAAAATGATTGGGTTTCAAAGATTTCATGCCTCCTAAATTTTCTTTAAAACTTGCTGATAGTTTTGTTAAACCTCCTATAGGTGCTCTCGAGGACGTACAGCTTCTAATCGATGATGTTTTTATCCCTGTAGATTTTGCGGTGCTTGACATAGCTGAAGAACCAGGAGATCCTCTCATCCTGGGAAGACCATTCCTCTGCACAGCTGGTGCAAGGATTGATCTAAAGCATGGACGCATTGATCTCCAACTGGGAGACACTGAGATAACGTTCAAAATGGACAAGATGCTGGAGAAGCATGTAACCGATGACGCGCCTTTCTCGATTAAGGAGCCAGACATCACTGATCAAGTCCAGGAGGACCCAACTCTCCCTAACACCACCATCACAGAAGGAGTTGTGATCCCTCCTGCAGATCCACCTGATCCACCTTGAAGGGCACACACGTCGAGCTCACGACGTTAAACAAAGCGCTTGGTGGGAGGCAACCCACCGGTTAGTTTTTCTTTTCTTTTCTTTTTCATTTTCATTTTATTTTCTTTCTCTTTAATAGTTCTTTCTTTTGGATTTATTTTCACACCGGGTCGGTGTGAAGTAAGTCTGGGGGGAAGTACTATTAGTACTAATTATGTTTTATTTTCTTATTATTAGTTTTATTTAAACCTTTGTGGTATGAATGCAGTTCTAGGACCACGTGATGTTTGCTAACATTTTTTTTAAGATTAACAGTGACTAGCCAAAGCAATGGGAAGATTAAAAATGAGCGAGGAAAAACTGTAGAGTCGATCGGGACTGAAAGTTCATAGCGACCAGGATCTCCAAGCTTTTTCACTGTCTTGTTCTGTAACACAGCATTGCACTCCTCAGTTACCAGAGGGATCTTGACTGTCAGATCGTTAACAGTTTCTCTGCATTCTTCTTCTTCCAAATCCTCCTGAGATTTCCTAGGAAAAACAGGGTAAGGTGCCTTAGGGACATAATTGCAAATCGGAGGGCAGTTCACCGGACCGACCGGTCTGATGGTGGGACCAGTCGGTCCCATCTCTGCTGGAGCATCGTTTTCCATTACAGAAATAGCATAACAGTCCCTTTTTGGATTCTGCTCTCCTTTAGCCGGAAGAGTCCCTTGTTGTCGCTTAACAGCTTCTGTTGCTGTGCCACTTGAGTGTCCAGCATCTTCAGATAAGTGGTCACAGCTTTTAATCGCCCATTGATGTCCGAAATGGCGCTGGAACTCAGTTTTTGATTAGCTAGCATTAGTTGCATCATAGCCTTGAGCTCATCGTTGGGATTGGAGGCTGGAGGTGGAGGCGCTTGTTGTCTAGGCTGGAATTGATTATGATTTTGGTACTCGGAGCCTGAACTCTGTCCATACTGCCTCTGATAGCCAGCATTGTACCCTGCAAATCCCTGAGTTAGTGGAGCTGTTCCTGATGAACTGGCAAACTGTTTCTGAGCTAGAACTGCAGCTTGCTGAGGATAGACCTGATCCTGGGGATTGGCAACATTGGTGCTCCTGTAGGATAGATTGGGATGGCTACGGTAGTTGTTGTTGAAACCTCTATTCTGCCCATACTAAAACAGCATCCTCTGAGTAGCAGATAGCATCTGGAGAGTTCCCGACCATACTGATGCCCTGATGGCTTCCTTGCATTAAGTTCCTGATCTTAGCAGCTGTCAGCTCTGCTATTTCTGCTGCAGATGCGTGTCAACACTGCAGACACTCCTTGATCTGTCATACTCAGCACACTGATTGCTGGAACTCTGCGCCATGTTGTCAATCAATCGGTAAGCACCTTCTATGCTCTGGGTCATGAAGTCACCATTGCTAGAGGAGTTAAGAATGGTCCTGTATTCCCGAGTGACTCCATCAAAGAAGGTCTTGAGCATCTCCTGCTCGGTAAGTCCATGGTGAGGGCACTCTCTACGGTACTCCTTGAATCTATCCCAGGCTTCAGCAAATGATTCTCCACCTTTCTGCGCAAAGTTACTGATTCTGCCTCTGAGCTGAGCTGTCTTGGTCTTGGTGTAGAAGTGGTCCAAGAAAGCAGCTCTAGCTTTGTCCCAGCCGTTTAGAAAATGTGGAGGAAGTGACTTAAGCCACCTCAGAGCTTTGTCAGTAAGAGAGTGCTTGAACAGCTTTCACTTGAGGTAATCAGATGGCACCCCATTAGCCATAGTCGTCTCGCAGACTTCTTCAAAATTCTCTATATCATCCATGGGATTCTCAGAAGCCAACCCATGGAACACTTGTCTCTCTACCAGATTGATCAGCTGTGCCTTAATCTCGAAGTCATTCCTCTGAATCTCAGGGACACGAATGGCTGATTTGTTCTGGTAGTAGGTGTGGACATTGTTCCCTTCTCCAATCCCTTTCTGCGGCGGAGGATTCTGTCCCGCTGGTGGCATCTGCTGTGCCATCATCCTGGCAAAATGTTGTTGCATGTTTTGCATCTGTTGTTGCGCCGCAAGTGTGCTAGCAGTAGTTGCAGCTCGAATCTGCTCTATTTGGTCGAACAAGGTAGCCTGAAGAGCCGCGTTATCAGCTTGATTCTCTTGGTCCATAACTGGCAAGAGGTTTCTTTGAGCTCTGTTAGACCTTTCTAGCTTGGCTAACTCTTCGTTAGTGAGTGATATCAGAGGTTCAGTGCGATTACTTTTCCTCTACATACACCTGAAAGCACAACCAAAGACAAAAACAAAAAGAAAAATAAATTAGTAAATGACTTAGACGAAATTCGCAAATCAAATTTGATGTAAACAAATTGATCCCCGGCAACGGCGCCAAAAACTTGATAGCTCAGGTTTTAACCCAAAATAAAACACTGCAAGTGCATAGGCACGTAGTAGTATATTCAGGGATCGAATCCACAGAGACCAACGACTTACACAACAAATTATAGATAATTGAACTAAGCTAAGCGGGAAACAAAGGTGGGTGATTGTTATCAAATGAAAAGACAAGTTTGCAAATTAAAACGATGTAAATTGAGATTACTAAAAACATTAAGCATTAGGGAATTCTCGGGAAATCACATTCATAAACCAGACAACTTTTCAGATTCTAATATGCATGCATCTTAATTAAACTCAAAACACTGATATAAATTGCTCCACTTCTGTGATAACAATTACTTTCCCTAAAGATGCGAGTGTGATATATCATGGTTTTTACCCGATTTTAACCATGATATAACCGGGTTTATATTAGTATTTGTGGTATTTTGTATGTATTTTGCAGTGTCTTGCAGGAAATGGTCATTTAGAGCTTAATGGAAACATTTGGAGCATTTTGGACCATTTTGGAGTTGAAGAGATACAAGTGGAATAGGAACCTTTAAAAGGTCCCTGTCGATCGACAGTTGTACATATGTGTCGATCGACGGAGCATTTTAAAGACGAAGAAAATATCCACAGACGCCCTCTTGTCGATCGACATATTGTTTGTGTCGATCGACGGGCGCTCTGTAAACCTAATTTTACCACTTGTATAAATACTTTTAACTCGTTTTTACTTAGGGAGACTATTTTATTAAGGAGGTAGAGAGAGAAAGAGAGACTTTTGGAGAAACTTTGGGAAGATCTACATGTTTTGAGATTCAAAGACTTCAAACCCTTTTGTATCATCTACTCTTACTCTTTAATGCAATCTTATTCAGTTAATATGATTTCATCATCTATTTCTGAGTAAATCACTTGTTAGGTTTTGGGATTTCTTGGGTTATGACTAGAAATCATTGAAATTGCATATTTGTTAAGGTTTATCCGTAGGTTCTTCATTTAAACTGTTATTAATGCTTGATTCTTGCTTGATCATCTCGAATCTCGATCTTAGGATTGTTGATTAGCCACGACAGTGGGATTAATAACCTGAACTAGTTTAAATGGGCAAAGTTACTTATTCGCAAAGAAATTTGGTTTAGGGACTTTGTGAACATATCGAGCTCGTACTAAATGCTTGTTTAGATTCGACGAATTCGCAAAGAAATTTGGGATTCGAGGATCTAAAGATAGATAGCCTTCGTAACGACAGTTAGCTGGCTATATTTTCGTGTTCGAGTTCTAGAACGGCACTTAATTGAACCTTGACAATTGTTATATATTGATTTCGAATCATTACCTAAAGAATTTCCATGACCTAGCTTTCATCTCTTTAAGTATTTAATCAACCCATCTTTTGTTTACTTGTTTTATAAACTGTTTTTACTCTTACAATCGTTTTACTTAGCATAATCTGATTACCGAGATTGATTGTGTATTCTAACTCCCTGTGGATTCGATCCTTAAATACTACGATGATCTCTTTGTTTGAGAGAGTGGTTCTAGGGTAAATTTGAGCCCGCATCAAATTTTGGCGCCGTTGCCGGGGAGTTGAATTTACCATTCAATTCAAGTTACTAAGATTTTGTCTAAGTCTTTTATTTTTACTTTTGATACGTAACTTGCTCTTTTCTCTTTGTGTTTGTGTGTTTCAGGTGTATGCCTAATCGTGTAACCAGGAGCAATCGAAACGAAGAGCTAGTCGATCTCATTCCTGAGATTGGAAAGTTAGAGCGAGCAACGAGAGCGGCCAAGATGATGAACAACAGAGTTATCTTGCTCCGTGGTGCAGATGGAACCATCACGGACCATCAAGGACGGAAATACAACGCTGAGGGACAGCGTATTGAGGATGATGGAACCGTGATAGAAGAGGAGCAACAACACGAGCAACAAGACGAGCCAGCTGGGCATGAGCGAACATTGAGGGAGCACTATAGGCCTCAGGAGTTCTACACCAACCGAGCCGCTATTAAACCTCCTTCCTTCCCTAGGAATGACTTCGAGCTAAAGCCGGCTTACTTCTCTTTGGTGGCTCAACACCAATTCCATGGCCTTCCTTCAGAGCATCCCATGGACCATATCGAGATGTTTGAGGACTTAGCGTCCAGCATCAAAGCGCATGGGTTTCCCGAAGACTACCTTTTCTGCAAGCTTTTCCCGTATTCACTGAGCGGAGAGGCAGCTTACTGGCTAAAGCAGTTAGCCCCCGGTTCTTTAACTACGTGGGAGGACACGAAGAACGCTTTTCTCGTCAACTTCTTCGATGAGACAAGGTCTGAGGAGCTAAGGATGAAGATCTCGACATTCAGACAAGGACCTACAGAAGCATTTAAGGATGCCTGGGTAAGATTCAAATCTTACCAAAGAGATTGCCCTCATCACGGTTTTACGCCTGTGCAGTTGTTGGGAATCTTCTTCAGAGGAATCGATTGGAGGCATCAAATGTCGTTGGATTCTGCGAGTAGGGGAAACTTCAACACCAATGTTCCAAGTGATGCGCTTGCACTCATTGAGAACATGGCCTCGAGTAGTAGTACGAAGAACATAGACTACGAGAGGAGACAGCTAGGAAAGGGCGCGGATGGAGGTAACATGGCCAAGATGGAAGCCAAGCTAGACTCGATGCATAACTTGCTAGTGGGAAAGAAGCAAGTGCAGTTTGCTCAGGAAGTAGAGACCTTCATTCGAGGTGAAGAAGAGAATGAAGAGGACTGCAACTACGTCGGTGGTAGTGGATTTCAGGGACAGAGGTTCGGTAATCAGTAGGGTAACAGAAACTACGGTGGAAACAACTACAGTGGAAACAACCAAAGATCTACATTCACCGGAAATCAAGCCACGCCTAGCTACACCAAACCGCAGTTCCAGAATACGGATTATCAGAAACCCTATCAGAGCAGCTTCACTAGGAATTATGGTTCCTCTTCTTACCAAACTCCACCTCCTAAGTCGTCGGATAACAAGACGGACTCGATGCTAGAGCAAATTCTGGAGGGTCAACAAAAGATGACGGTGAACTTCAATGGCAAAATCGATGCCTTGTACACTGATTTGAATGGAAAGATTGAGGCTATAAATCTTCATGTGAGGAAGCTAGACACTCAAGTCGCTCAAACCGCCGAGAACTCGAGGAGACAAGAAGGATTCCTTCCTTCTAGAACAGATGCTAACCCGAAGCATTCCATTGCAGCCATCACAACGAGGAGTGGAAAGGTTATCCAAGGGCCCGAGTTGAAGAAAGGACTTGGTAATGAAAATTTTGATGAGTTTGGAGATTTTGATGAGAATGACATTCGGGCAGAAGGTCATCCGTCGATCGACACACCTGCATGTCGATCGACAGGAACAGAACAGAGCAAGTCTCCGGATGCAGAGCTGTATCCGTCGATCGACATATCTGACCGTCGATCGACACATCCAAGCCAAGTTTTGGCAGAAGGTCCAGTGACGATCGACAAAGGGAAGAATGTGGTCGATACAAGAACATCAGATCCATGTCGATCGACAGGACCTACGATCGTCGATCGACATGAGACCCCCAAAACGATTTCTCCTTTAAAATCGTCGGATAATCCAGTGGAGAGAGTGTACATACCCAAGGTACCTTACCCGAAGAGTCAGAAGAGATCTAAGCAAGAGCTTGAGGATGCAAGATGCAAGTCCATCATAGACAAGCTAGTGTTGGAACTTCCGTTTGTCGAAGCTGTTAAACTCAGTCCCGTGATACGACGGTATGTCAAGAAGATGGTGACCAAGAGTTGGGGCATTGAGGAAACAGTGGCTATGATTTCTGAACAAGTAAGCGCAGTGATTCAGAACAGGATCCCAGAGAAACTAACGGATCCGGGAAGCTTTGTTTTGGATTGTTATATCTTCAAGGATAGATTTTTGCGGTCTCTCTGTGATCTAGGTTCAGGCATCAACCTCATGCCACTTTCAGTTGCGGTGAGTCTTGGGATGACGGATTACCAATCCACTAGGATCTCTCTTATCTTAGCGGATAGGTCAGTTAGGATTCCAGAAGGAGTACTAGAAGATGTTCCAATCAAGGTTGGGAATTGTCTGATTCCGACTGACTTTGTGGTTTTGCAATACAACGAGGAACCCAAGGATCCTCTTATCTTGGGTAGGCCCTTTTTAGCCACAGCCGGTGCCATGATTGATTGTCAAGGGGGTAGCATCACTTTAAGAGTAAGTGGTCTCGAGATGAAGTTCGAGATGGACAAGCTTATCAAGAGGCCTACCATAGATGAACACACCTTCTACGTAGACACTCTCACCGACCTTGCACAGGAAGTTTTCAATGAGAATCATCCCGTTGATCCCTTGGAAAGGACTTTGGTTAACTCTGTGCAAGAGAAAGAACAATTTGATAATGATGCGAGGGGTTATGCTAGGATGATGGATGCTAGCAAGGAAAGGAAGCACTTGGTTGCTAGTTCTAGTTTGGGGGAGGCTTCATCGAAAGCTCCACAAATCAGTGATTGGAGTGAACAAAAAGCTCCAAAGCTCGAGCTCAAGCCACTTCCCGCCGGGCTAAGGTACGCCTTTCTTGGACCTAATTCTACTTACCCCGTGATTGTCAATTCTTCTTTGAACAATCCAGAGCTCGCCTTACTGCTGAGCAAGCTGCGAATGTTTCGCCCAGCTCTCGGCTATTCTCTTGATGATATTGCAGGTATCTCTCCGGACTTGTGTATGCACAGGATTAACCTTGAGGATGAGAGCAAATCATCGATTGAGCATCAAAGGAGACTTAACCCAAACTTGCAAGAGGTTGTCAAGAAGGAGATCTTGAAACTCCTAGAAGCTGGAATCATCTATCCCATTTCGGATAGCGTTTGGATCAGTCCAGTGCATGTGGTACCAAAGAAAGGAGGTGTTACAGTAGTAAAGAACGAGAAAGATGAGCTGATTCCGATGAGGACTGTAACTGGTCATCGGATGTGCATAGATTATAGGAAGCTAAACGCGGCCACAAGGAAGGACCATTTCCCGTTACCCTTCATCGACCAGATGCTAGAGCGTTTAGCAAAGCACCCCTACTACTGTTTCCTCGATGGATATTCTGGGTTCTTCCAAATCCCCATCCATCCAGATGACCAAGAGAAGACAACGTTTACTTGTCCTTATGGCACTTTTGCATACCGCAGAATGCCATTTGGACTTTGTAATGCTCCAGCTACATTTCAACGGTGTATGATTTCCATCTTCACCGACATGATTGAGCAATATATGGAGGTCTTCATGGATGACTTCTCGGTCCACGGTGATTCATTCAAGGATTGCTTGGACAACCTAGAGAAAGTGCTCGCTCGATGCGTGGAGAAGCACTTGGTGCTTAATTGGGAGAAATGCCATTTCATGGTGCAAGAAGGAATTGTGCTTGGCCATCGAGTTTCCGCGGATGGTATTGAGGTGGACCGTGCCAAGATTGAAGTGATGATGAGTCTTCAACCGCCAACTACGGTTAGGGAGATTCGTAGTTTCCTTGGCCATGCTGGATTCTACAGGAGGTTCATCAAGGACTTCTCAAAGATTGCTCGACCACTCACCACATTGCTCTGTAAGGACATCAAATTTGATTTTGATGCTGATTGTTTAAATGCTTTTACACAGATTAAACAGGCTTTGGTGAGTGCCCCGATAGTGCAACCTCCCGATTGGGATTTACCTTTCGAGGTAATGTGCGATGCAAGTGATTATGCGGTTTGGGCAGTGTTAGGGCAAAAGAAGAACAAGAAACTTCATGCAATCTACTATGCTAGTAGAACGCTAGACGAGGCTCAAAGGAACTACGCAACTACTGAAAAGGAGTTGTTAGCCGTCGTTTTTGCCTTCGAGAAGTTTCGCTCCTACCTAATTGGAGCCAAGGTTATAGTGCACACGGATCATTCAGCATTGAAGTACTTAATGCAAAAGAAAGACGCTAAACCGAGGTTGTTGAGGTGGATCCTCCTTCTACAAGAGTTCGATATAGAGGTGAAGGACAAAAAGGGAGTCGAGAACGGTGTAGCAGATCATCTTTCGCGCATTCGGATAGAAGAAAGTGTACCAATCGATGATTACTTCCCAGAGGAAAGTGTACACTTCATTGAGATTGGATCGCAAGGGGCTACACCGGAAAATTGGCTAAGTGTTGGGGCAGAGCATTCGCCGTCGATCGACAAGCCTATATGTCGATCGACAGGGAGCTCACTGTCCGAAAATTTAAATGATACACATGGACCGTCGATCGACACAACCCTTATATGTCGATCGACAATGGGTGATCAGATGGGACTCCATGAGTTGAACGCGGTCTCAGAGAGAGATAGGCCTTGGTTCTGTGACATAGCCAATTACCTTGCTGCAGAGACTACACCGGATGATCTCAAGGGCTATGAGAAGAAGAAATTTATGAGAGAACTTCGGAGGTACTTTTGGGACGAGCCGTACCTATACCGACATTGTTCGGATGGGCTTTATCGGAGATGCATTGCAGAGGGCGAAGTTCAAGATGTGCTCTATCACTGTCACGGTTCAGAATATGCAGGGCACTTTGCCACGTTCAAGACAGTGTCCAAGGTTCTTCAAGCGGGTTTCTGGTGGCCCTCGATGTTTAAGGATGCAAATGAATTTATACTGCAATGTGATGCCTGCCAGAGGCGAGGAAAGATTAGCAAGCGACATGAGATGCCGCAAAACTTCATCCTCGAGGTTGAAGTATTTGATTGTTGGGGCATCGATTTCATGGGTCCATTCCCATCCTCTTATGGGAATGAGTACATATTAGTCGCGGTGGACTATGTCTCCAAATGGGTGGAGGCAATTGCTAGTCCGAAGAACAACGCTGCGGTCGTCATTAAGTTGTTTAAGACCATCATCTTCCCGAGATTTGGAGTGCCACGAGTAGTCATTAGTGATGGTGGAACACATTTCATAAACAAGATATTCTCTAAACTCTTAGAGAAATACGGTGTTCACCATCGCGTGGCGAGTCCTTACCACCCACAGACGAGTGGTCAAGTGGAAGTGTCGAATAGGCAGATCAAGGAAATCCTTGAGAAGACGGTAAGTGTCACGAGGAAGGATTGGTCTACAAAGCTAGACGATGCGCTTTGGGCTTATAGGACTGCTTACAAGACTCCTCTAGGCACCACTCCTTTCCATCTGCTTTATGGAAAAGCATGTCATCTACCGGTGGAACTCGAGCATAAGGTAGCTTGGGCGGTAAAGCATTTCAACTTCGACATCAAGCCCGCCGCAGAACGGAGATTGATTCAGTTGAACGAACTGGATGAGATTCGACTTCATGCCTACGAGAACTCCAAGCTGTACAAGGAGAGGACAAAGGCGTACCATGACAAGAAGATAATCTCCAGGAGCTTCGAGCCCAACGACAAGGTATTGCTATACAACTCGCGTTTACAACTTTTTCCTGGTAAATTGCGTTCTCGTTGGTCAGGTCCGTTCACGATCAAGGAGGTTAGACCACATGGAGCTGTGGTGTTAATCGCAAAAGACGGCAAGGAGTTCACAGTTAACGGCCAAAGGGTAAAACATTACTGGGCGGAAGCCAAAATTCCGGAGGGACACATGGTACCCTTGGATGATGCACCCGAAGTCTGAGCTTCAACAAAGTCGAGCTAACGACTGAAAACAAGCGCTAAATGGGAGGCAACCCATTTGTAAGTAAGTATATACTTTTGTTTTTCACTAACTTTTGTTTTTATGTTTGATTTTTGAAAGGGAAAACCAAGGAAATTCCTCTCTGTCGATCGACAGGAATCTTTAGAATTCCCTTGTCGATCGACACGGGCAGCAGATTACCCGAGGTAAGTGGTTTTTAACCTGATTTTGCATCTTCTTCTTCATTTCATCTTCTCCAAAAATCTCAAAACTTTTCCCAAACCCTAGAATTTCGAAATCTTGACCAAATCGATTGATTTTTGCGCCTAATCCACTTGGATTTTCCTCCTCTAGTCGATTCTCTCATTCGTTTTCGAAATCAACCAAGGTATGTCTCTCTTTTCTCGATTTTCATTCCGATTTTATTAAGAAAAGTGATGAGTTTTATGGTTGAGTTGGTTCGAATCTTATGTTGTTAATACTTCCATTACACTTTTAGGGTAATTTCGAACCAATTACGTGCTTCAATTGTGTTGATTTTGTTAATTAGGGTTTGAACTTTAGAAATTTGGGGTTTTTTTTTAATATGATTTGATTTGGTGGGAATCGTGGCTATTTGGAGAACAATAGGGCTTAATAGAGATGCTAGGAGTTGTCTTGCATCTGATTTTATCGAAATTGTGTGTTGGAATTGCTTGATTGTTTGTCGTATGCAGAACTGGGACAGTAGCCTCTCTGTCGATCGACAGATGTTTGTGTCGATCGACAGGGAAGTGACTGTCCATTTTGTTGGTTCTTTCTAACTTCCTCTGCTCGTTTTTCTTTGTGATTTTATTTTGCAGATGGGACGTACGACCGATAAGAGCACGGGCAAACGACCAAGGACCGATGATGGTTCGAGCTCTCAAGCTCCACCACCCACTTACGAAATCCATCGTGGGGCCAAACCAAAGTGGCCAAGAGAGGAGCACAAAAGGATTGATGCTGAGTTTGAGTCAACAAAGAGGGGAGTAACGTTGAAGTCGGTATTGACAAGCCACGAAATTGAAAAAGAGGGGAATCTAGCCGCTTGGGACGATTATAACTCCCTCCTCTACAACGAGTGGCTCAAGGTCCCAATAGCGACAACCAAGTTCCTCGATAGGCTGGCGTTATCTCATCTGAACATTGAGGACGAGGTGAAGAATTTGGTTGAGGAAATGGGTTTGACGAAATTGGTGGACGGACCATCAATCATGTATCCCGACCTTGTCCGCCAATTCTTCGCCATGGTTAAGCTATTCAGCGAAGCAGGACTTCAAGATGACAAGCTCGATCCGAGGCACTTTTACATGAGTTTCTTGTGCAACGGGAAGCGGCACAAGATGAGTGCCTTAACCGTTTGCAGAGCCTTTGGGTTCCCGGAGGTTCCACTTGTCAGTTTGCCGAAGGATATTGCTGGCGGCGTCCAAACATTGTGGAGTGAGATTGGCACCGGCCCTTATGAAGTGGGGAGTTCTGCACAAGCCGATGTGCGTCATCCGGTTGCCCGATATTTGCTTCGATTGCTTTCCTCCACTATCGTATGCAAGGTAGAGCCGGTGAAGGTCAGGACTCACGAGTTGGTCTTACTTTCCTATGCTTTGAGAGGCATCGTTCACAACGACATTTGGGATGCAACAACACCAAACATGGGAATGGTGTTGATGGAGTACCTCTACGGGCTCAAGCATACTCCCCTCTCTCTCACTAATTTCGGTAAGAAACAATTACCGGTGGGAAGCATCCTCACTCCCATCTTCACGAGATGCAAGGTCTCTACGACTGGATATACGGAAGAGACTAGCATTGCAGATGTGGACTTGGACCATATGAGGAACGCTCACTGGATCACGCGTGAGCATCCGGTACATTGGGTCTTCTCGGTTGCAAATGGACAAAAGAGAAAGGTGGCGATTAGGGATGTGAAGGATTTCATGCAGGTCACTAATGACCCTTCGCTTATCTCTTTCAATCCGCCTGAGGAAGTTCTTAAGCCCATGGGGCCTACGAGGAAGCTCACCACACGAGGTGGAGCTAGCACTTCCCAAGCACAGCCCGAGCAGGCACCGGATCAGATGCCTCAGCATGAGCATCGCTTTCCGAGTCTCCCAGCGGGCTTGATGGACGACAACCCGCGTTTGAGCTGGATTGCAAAGGCTTTAAAGGCGACATGGGATGCAATGTCGTGCAAGTCCGACTGTATCCGTCCCCGCACACCGTCTCCGCGCAACACACCATCACCAGAGCACCATGCCGATGAGGAGGAGGCCTAGTTACTTTCCTCCATTCTGCTTTTTCTCATTTTCGTTTTTTTCCCCCTTTTGAGACTTTGTTAGGAATTTCAAAACTTTTGCAGTTAAATTTCGGATTTTTGTTGGAATTTCAAACTAAAAGTGAACTCGAATTTCCATTTAAGGATTGCGTTATGTTTTCCCATTGATTGTTTGTTGGATAGCTGTAGATGCAGGTTTCAAACATCGAACCCAACACTTTTCGAAAAATCTACAATTGAGCAAAATTGGACAGTGGCTCATCTGTCGATCGACATGAACCATTGTCGATCGACATGGGCACAAAATTTGAATTTTACAACATCTCAACGGTCAAGGCAGAGGGTCATCTGTCGATCGACATGAACTAATGTCGATCGACAGGAATCCTAAAAATGGTAAATTCTTAACTTTTTCGATCAAGTTCACATATCGTTTGACTTATTTTGCCAATCTCGGGCTTGATAACACTGGGGACAGTGTTAGTTAAGTCTGGGGGAGGAAACTACTAACGTATTTCTTTTTGTTTTGGTTTTGACTCAAATTTTTTTGGTTTTGGAAAATTTTTTGTTTTATCGAGTCAAAACTAGTAGAAATTTTTTTGTATTGGTTTAGAGAATGTCTTCTTCAGCGTGTGACCATTCCTCCAGGACCAGTTTCAGAGTTAGACTAATGAAAAATCCTAGGATCGACCGGTCGACTAGAAACATTCGCTACTTCCAGTATAATCCGCTAAGTCAGAGCTATTGCACGATTCTCCTTGGGATCGATGTCCATTGAGCTTGACTCCTCATTCGTACCTGATAAATGCAACCTCCTGTTGATAGTAATGGTACTCCTCTCCCCATATAAAAAGAAAAATATATATATACATATATAAAATATTACTAGGATTGGGGTGAAATGATAGTTCTCAAGTACAAGATAAGGAGTAAATCCAATGAATCTGTACTCGAGATGATCATCCAGCTCAAAGCAGCAGCCTGAGTCCCCTAAAAAGGATGTTGAAAGATGAGCAATCTCACGAGCCTGTCTCCTCACAAGGAACAATCGTAGTGAGTCACGACCCTGTCTCCTAACAAGGAACAACATTAGTGAAATATGCACTGCTTTGAGTTCAAACAATCACAAAATAATATGTATATATAAATATAGAACGAAATAAGTCTGGGGGAGAGAAAGAAAGAGTACCAAGTGTTGTATAGGTTGATTTATCACGGTACAAGTATGGGAATGAGTCTAGAAGGTTCATGGCATTGAGATCATTGAGAGCAAGCGATGAAGACTAACGGATTATGCTGTGATGTGGTGAGTGAATTTGGAAAACCGCGTTTGTCTACGGAGAAGTACATGGTGGTCTGATTTTGGTTGGTTCTAAATCATGTGGTTCACTAGCTGAAAAGGTATGTTCTGTGTTTTCAACTTTTTCGCATTCTTAGTTTATGATTTTGCTTGAGGACAAGCAAACGCTAAGTCTGGGGGAGTTGATATATCATGGTTTTTACCCGATTTTAACCATGATATAACCGGGTTTATATTAGTATTTGTGGTATTTTGTATGTATTTTGCAGTGTTTTGCAGGAAATGGTCATTTAGAGCTTAATGGAAACATTTGGAGCATTTTGGACCATTTTGGAGTTGAAGAGATACAAGTGGAATAGGAACCTTTAAAAGGTCCCTGTCGATCGACAGTTGTACATATGTGTCGATCGACGGAGCATTTTAAAGACGAAGAAAATATCCACAGACGCCCTCTTATCGATCGACATATTGTTTGTGTCGATCGACGGGCGCTCTGTAAACCTAATTTTACCACTTGTATAAATACTTTTAACTCGTTTTTACTTAGGGGAGACTGTTTTATTAAGGAGGTAGAGAGAGAAAGAGAGACTTTTGGAGAAACTTTGGGAAGATCTACATGTTCTTGAGATTCAAAGACTTCAAACCCTTTTGTATCATCTACTCTTACTCTTTAATGCAATCTTATTCAGTTAATATGATTTCATCATCTATTTCTGAGTAAATCACTTGTTAGGTTTTGGGATTTCTTGGGTTATGACTAGAAATCATTGAAATTGCATATTTGTTAAGGTTTATCCGTAGGTTCTTCATTTAAACTGTTATTAATGCTTGATTCTTGCTTGATCATCTCGAATCTCGATCTTAGGATTGTTGATTAGCCACGACAGTGGGATTAATAACCTGAACTAGTTTAAATGGGCAAAGTTACTTATTCGCAAAGAAATTTGGTTTAGGGACTTTGTGAACATATCGAGCTCGTACTAAATGCTTGTTTAGATTCGACGAATTCGCAAAGAAATTTGGGATTCGAGGATCTAAAGATAGATAGCCTTCGTAACGACAGTTAGCTGGCTATATTTTCGTGTTCGAGTTCTAGAACGGCACTTAATTGAACCTTGACAATTGTTATATATTGATTTCGAATCATTACCTAAAGAATTTCCATGACCTAGCTTTCATCTCTTTAAGTATTTAATCAACCCATCTTTCGTTTACTTGTTTTATAAACTGTTTTTACTCTTACAATCGTTTTACTTAGCAAAATCTGATTACCGAGATTGATTGTATATTCTAACTCCCTGTGGATTCGATCCTTAAATACTACGATGATCTCTTTGTTTGAGAGAGTGGTTCTAGGGTAAATTTGAGCCCGCATCAGAGTGCCTAAAATTCCGTTTGGTCACGGCTATCCTAGACAAGCATTAATGTTCAGGTTTGATTAGTTCATAATACTCTATAACTAAACTTCCGTTTGTTATAACGCATTACTCATCAACAGTAGTTCCAGAGATACACAAGCTTTCGGAATGTGTATCAACCTAAGATCTAGAGATTAAATGGCCAGTTCAATCCTAGCATTATGCTTAACAGTGATGAAGATGGTAATTGATAAGCAACCTATATGTGTCTGATTTAATCTGTGAAATCCATTGAAAACCCTAGAACCTAACTAAAGAACTACTCAGACATGGAAGAAAGCATAACAAAAGCAATTGATGAAAAGTGTATAATCAACAGAATATAAATCAAATAGGGTTTAGAAATCTTCTCCAAAGTAGATGAGATCTTCTCCCAATACAATTGCTCACAAAAACGTCTGAAGAAAAGAAAAATAAAAGAGACGATCTCTAAAAAAAACGAAACACTATGGTTATTTATAGGATAAAACGGAATCTGGGAATTTTCCTAAAAATCTGGGAACTGGACCGGTCGGTCCACTTCTGGACCGGTCGGTCTGGTTTCCCGAGACCAAAAATCTTCAAATAATAGGTCTGGACCGACAAGTCCTAGGTGTGGACCGGTCGGTCTGGTTTCCAGAAGGTCAGCCACATTTGATTCTTGAGCTGGACCGGTCGGTCTTGTTCGAGAACGGTCGGTCCGGACTCCAGAACACTCCAGTTTTCGCTTGAATGCTCGAAACTCCTTCCCAAACGCATGTGGTTCCAAACCTTCGAGTGTGGACCTAAATATCAACTCAAAATAACTCAAAAGACTCTGAAAACTCGTCAAGTTCGTGGTTAGGAACGTTCAAATTCACGTTATATCATTAATATTAAAATTAAGATCTCAAGATCCAAAAACACTCTTAAGTGTCTTATATATAATCTTTTTTTAAGTATAATTCTACAGATCCTTACTCAATATGGGAATGCTTCGGGACAGCGCATAAATTTTGACAAGGCAGATGGTACCTTTGGTAAAGACGTCCCCACAGAATCTCGTATGGCCATACATCATCGTTTAGGAATAATAAATGAAGAAGGGACCGGAAAATACCTAGGTATTCCAGAACAACTACAAGGATCCAAAACCCAAATATTTGCCTACGTCCACGACCGGCTAAACAGTCGTGTCAATGGATGGTCCGCGAAATTCCTATTAAAAGGAGAAAAAAAGTTTTGATTAAGTCAGTAGCCCAAGCAATCCCAACGTATGTGATGTCGACTTTTCTTCTGGCTAAAGGACTATGCAGGAAGTTAGCTAGTGTAGTCTCCCAATTTTGGTGGCGTTCTAAGCCCCAGTCAAGGGGAAATCACTGGGTTGCATGGAAGAAACTCTGTTTACCCAAGAACCAGGGCGGTATCGGATTCAAGTCATTCGAAGACTTTAATCAGGCCCTTTTGGCAAACAGATGTGGAGACTTCACCAGTTCCCAAACTACCTGGCAGCCAGGGTCCTAAAGTGCTGATACTTTCGGAATATGCACCCCTTTTACTCACCAAAACCTAATCGCCCATCTTACGGGTGACAAAGTATATGGTCCACAAAAGAGCTGGTGATTCAGGGAGCTCGCAAACTTATAGGCAATGGGTATGGAAAATGGATACCGGACACGAACCCACGACCGGCAATCAGTCGGAACACAAGTATCAACCCCCAACTTCGAGTTTCAGATTTGATTAACCATCAGAGTCAAAAATAGAATATCCAGGCAATCCGGGCCAATGTGCACCCCCAAGATGTCCCAAGAATCCAAAGCATAAGGCTACCTCTACGAGGATCGGAAGATAACTTCTGCTGGCATTTTACCAAATCTGGACTCGACCCGATTAAGTCGGGTTATAAGCTATCCAGGACATATAAGGATGCGGATACTCAGTTCCAACTACAACTCCCGTCTGATAACCCGCTCAAGGCCCAAGTACAGAAATTACCATCCCCAAATAAATTAGGTCATTTTATATGGCAGATTCTAGTGGGAGCGGTAGCGGTGAACGAGAGACTCAAATTTCAGCACATTAGAGAGCTTGCAACCTGCCCTAGATGCACTGGCCCAGTGGAAACAATTAACCATGCTTTTTTTACGTGTCCGGCAGCAAAAGTGGTTTGGTCCCTACCTGGGCTTACGGCGGAAGCTCACGCTTTTCCGTCGGAAAACCATAGATCAAATCTAGATTTCCTTTTTTGGCGTATCCCTAGGTCCAGGGCCACAGAAGAGGTCTCAAAGGCGTTTCCTTAGATCATATGATATATCTGGTAAGCGCGAAATGATAAGAATTTCAACGCGGTAAATCATGAAGCAGAGACAACATTAGCAATGGCAATTAAAGAGACACGAGAATAGACTGAGGCTAACAGTTCAGAGCAAAGACCACCCTTGCAATCAGTATGGAAAATGGATACCGGACACGAACCCACGACCGGCAATCAGTCAGAACACAAGTATCAACCCCCAACTTTGAGTTTCAGATTTGATTAACCATCAGAGTCAAAAATAGAATATCCAGGCAATCCGGGCCAATGTGCACCCCCAAGATGTCCCAAGAATCCAAAGCATAAGGCTACCTCTATGAGGATCGGAAGATAACTTCTGCTGGCCATTTTACCAAATCTGGACTCGACCCGATTAAGTCGGGTTATAAGCTATCCAGGACATATAAGGATGCAGATACTCAGTTTCAACTACAACTCCCGTCTGATAACCCGCTCAAGGCCCAAGTACAGAAATTACCATCCCCAAATAAATTACGTCATTTTATATGGCAGATTCTAGTGGGAGCGGTAGCGGTGAACGAGAGACTCAAATTTCAGCACATTAGAGAGCTTGCAACCTGCCCTAGATGCACTGGCCCAGTGGAAACAATTAACCATGCTTTTTTTACGTGTCCGGCAGCAAAAGTGGTTTGGTCCCTACCTGGGCTTACGGCGGAAGCTCACGCTTTTCCGTCGGAAAACCATAGATCAAATCTAGATTTCCTTTTTTGGCGTATCCCTAGGTCCAGGGCCACATAAGAGGTCTCAAAGGCGTTT